>PVHX01014882.1:0-48696 GCA_004024805.1 Geosciurus inauris
ATATATATATATATATATATACCACATTTTCTTTATCCATTCCTCTGTTGACAGGTATCTTTCTCTGAGCCCTTTGTTCAACTGACCTTCAAACATTTTCTCTAAGAACTACAGTTCTCAGCATTAATAATTGTATCTATTCCCCAAGCTAACAAACTGAAACAAACACAGTATAAATACAATTAGTACAAGGACTTTGCTCCAATATGATCTCAGTCCCTCTCAAAATATTGCCTAAGACAGATCCACATTGTCAAAAAATTGACTGTTCCAGCCAAAATTTGATAATAGATCCCTCAACCCCATCTTAAAACAGGTTCTGTAGAAAGTTTTCTTTTTTACCCTTTGAAATACACTCTCTACCACTCAGAACTGTCTCCTCAAGGACCTAGAGCTATTTCCTTGACATGAAAACCTCCAAGAAAATGGCACTTTCTCGAATTTCTCAGTCCTGTGAGAGAAAAAGAGCCTATTTTCTCATTTACCTTACTTCAATATATATAACTATCTCCTACCCTGAAGATAAGCTTCTCTGGGTAAGCACCAATTAACAAATGCAGATGGCCTAATCACATGGACCAAATCCCTTCCCACTTTTATAATTTTTCACTTGCATTCTTCTCTATCTTCCTCTTAAACACCTACCAAGTTACTTCTTCATGAACTGGAGTTGAGCTCAAGTGACACAGGTGTTGGTTTTCTCCTACTGTAGTCATAATGAATAAAATATTTCTTTCCACCATAGCATGTGCTCTACCATAATCAACCAAAGAGTCTTATACTTTAGTGGACAGAATAATCATCTCAGAGGTGATTACAGATTCCTTGTTGTGACTCCCCAGAGATTCCAATTTGGGAATTTAAATATGAGACCCAGAGTTCTGCATTCCTAACAATTCCACAGCTAGTATTGATGCCATCCAGACGCCATACTTTGAATAGCAATGGTCTTGACCAGTCATTCCACCTTACTCTTTGAGAAGAAAAAATAATAATAATTTTAAGACAAAGGGAAAGGAAGATAATGTACAGCAACAAATATGTTCACATACACACCCAAATCTTAAATATGTGTGGCTTCTTGTTTAGAATCTTTGAAGTGTGTCCTCTGTGATAAACAAGCATTTGATCTAGTTCTAACTTACTGAGGAGGAAGAAAAATGAGGTAGGGAGATATTGGAAGTAAAATATAATGCTCCAATATGTTAAAATCATTTTACTCATAAAAACGTTATATAGTTAGGGAAAACTTTTCTGATAATAGTGAAATCAGGTAGAGTCTGGGCAAATCAGTAACATGGAGTTCACTTATTCTTTTTGTGAATAGGATGAGAATAAAGTATATTCCATGCAGTAGAAAAGAGCAGCTCCAAGGACGCTAGCAGGAAGTTACGTAACAGAATATGCAAAGCAGAGAGCAGGTTGATGTTACAGGAAAGCAGAAAGCAAGTGGTAAGTGGAACCTTAGGCAAAGTATGAGTCATGGCCATGTGAATGCTTTGGAAGAGGAAAGAGCAATGGACAGGAAGTTAAGAGGTATCCGATATTTACTTCTACTTCAATAATTTCATAGATACATGTTCTTGAATGAGTCATTTTAAAATTCTTGAGACCTCAGTTTCTATACCTAAAAAATGAATGGGATTATTTGACTCAGGGTTCTTAGGCAGAATTAGACAATGTGATTGCATGGAGAAAAGTCCAAAAGTACACATGGCCAGGATTTTCCCGAAAGACTGGACTAGTGGGTCTGGATAATGAATCATATGCTAGAAAACTCTTGGCTAGTTCTCACCTACTCTCTGGTTTGAGAAACAATGCACTCAAGTGACCATTAAGTATCTAAACAATAATATCATATGCATTCATAGACAGAATGATGACAGTTATTATTCACATGTGAACCAAAAATATTCTTAAATACTAGTATCATTTATTTATATACTTATTATTCTTCATATGCAAAATCATTCTTCTCAATAGTAATTCAGTAAATAGGTATATTTACATTTAATTTAATATTTTAAATCCTGACTTCCCTGCTGATCATAACTTCAGACTAGGTTACTTACACAGTTATACAAAGTAAAATTCTCAAAAGCAAATATTTCTCCCATTGACTATTTTATAGATAAATGTACCTCTTACAGGTCATCTGTTGCTTTTACCTTCACAGAAGACATAACATCTTAAAATGAAATAGAACCACACTTTTTCCCCTGTTGTAACCACCTGTGTAAGTCTTGGTATTCCTAAAAGCAGATGCTGAAACATTAAATGTGCAAAGATTTTATTAGGGAAAATGCCCATGTGAAAAGAAATAAGGAAGGAACCAGGAATGGCTGAGCAATTCAACAGTTTGCTATGAAGTCTGATCACAGAGAAAAGAAGTGGAGAGAACAATGGGTGAAGTGTTATATTTGGCCTTGTAGTAAGAGGTTCAACAAAGCTGTTGGGGAATCCTAGAGTCATCTTGGGTCAACACAGGAACCATGACTCTCCTGGGAATGAGTTTGCCTTGGTATCTCCACCACACTCAGTCAGCAGTTGGAAGCAGCCTGGGAGAGTTATACTCTTGATGCAAATCGAACAATGGGTTCACAGCCTGCCCCTTGAAGTTCTTGATTAATTTTACATTCTCTACAGCAAAATGCATTCTCTTTACCAATAGAATACCTCCATTCATTTTTAGCACTGAGTTTAATCTTTCCAACCAATTACAAGAATCGGTCAGTACATGGTACCTGGCTCTAGCTCAGACCTGTGAGTTAGCTAAAGGAAACTGTTGAAATTATTGTGGAAAAGAGCATTTTTTTTCCATTGGGACTGTTCACTATAAAAAAATGCTATAAGCACAGAGTTCTTTGGGCATATACCTTTGCTGCCTGATGGAGAGAGAATTAGAACTAGGACAGAAAAAAAATAGATAAAAAATGAGATTAAAGACAGATTCTTCATTATATTGGTCGAATACTTCTACCAGCTCAATCATTTTACTTGCTTACATTTTCCAGTTATTTGAAATTATAAATTGTATTTAGTTTTTAATTCAGCTTGGGTAGGTTTTCTGTTCATCGCAATAAGAATTTTGGATAATGAACATTGTTTTGTAAATTAAATTACACAAAATTAAAAATCTGTAATTAAATCTTTAGAAAAGCTTTAGTGATAGACATGGTTGTCTTCATTTTATAAAAGGGAATGAGATACAGAAAGATGAAGTGATTTTACTCAAGTTATTTAAGCTACTAAGAGAGTGAACTAGGACTCAAAAATCATACTTTTCTTAAGTAAAACTCCACAGCCATTCAATTACTTATATAGGGTTTCTTTTCTTTTTTTTTCTTTTTTTGGTTTTTCTTGGTGAATGTCTAATCATTGTTTTCTTTTCTAATGTGAAGTATAAGACATAATCTCTTTGTGTTTATATACATAATACATATGTTTGTATCTAATTGAATCTCATGCCATCTATGGACATGGACATAGGACAAAGATTTCAGAATTTAAGAACAAATAAAATAACCTAAATACAGTACTCTATGTTTTATTATATTATTTATTTCCCTTTCATAAAATTATGTAATGGGTCATATATAGTTATACTATTTATACCACTTAATAAGTACATTTTTTCATCTACATTTTGTTGTCATTTGACATATGTTTCTCATTTATATAGGCCTCATGTGCCTATGTCTGCTAATGTTTAAAGTCAATAATGGAAAAAGCTTTATACTTAAAATTAAGTGCTTCCAATTACCTTGTAAAATGTTCTAAATGAATGCTGAAGAATGGACAGACCAATGTGTACCAAAAGGCTGTTCTATAGCACAGATTCAACTATGAAAACCTCGCTTTTTACTAGGTTATGTTCATTTTATATATAATTATGTGTAATATTTTTGATATAATATTATTTTTATACTTGTTGAGACCAAACATTTTTGAACTTCTAGTATTTAGGGTGATGCTGGCAATCACCTTCATTATTCTGGAAGTGCTTTGAGAACTTTTAAAACAGGAGTTAGTCTTAATAACCATCAAGTGTAATATCATTACTTTAGGATAGAGGAACTGTGTTCTACGAACTATTGTGAACAGCTTAACATTTCACAGATTGGCTTTAGCAAAGTTGTGACTTGATCTACCTCTCTTTATTTCCATTCCTTAGGCATTCCATTGAATCTGTTCTACAAAGGATCAGCAAAATTGTGTTTCCTAATATTTTCTTGGGTGTATTTCTTTGGTTTCCAATATTCTAACTTTTATATTTGGTTTTTATTATTGAAATTTTTAAAGGTATCCTTGCACATAAAATTCGACCTAGATTCTAAGTTGTAACTCCCCCTCCCAAATATCTACCACAACACACACACACACACACACACATACACACACACACACATACAATTCCAGATCACTTTATTGAGATAATAAAGATACAGAAAAATTATAGGTATTGCCAGATGATGGTGGCTATGGGTATAGAAAACTGAAGATTCAAGTTTTCATGTAAAAGACAATTTAAATGTAAAGCTTAATTGGATAAATTACTTAATTTTGTCATCCCAAAGCCTTGTTTAAATACTTTGTCTCCTCTTACTCCTTAATATTCCATATATCTATTATTTGTATGCAGTATCTCCAAAATTAATCATTTTTGCAGTTCCACCACCACTTCTTGAGACCCAATCTCAATCATTTTTTGCAAAAACCACTAGAAACACCTATAAATCAAACTTCTCTGAAGTCTTTTCACTCTTCAATCTGTTGTCCTACTTAGCAAAGCTGATCTTTATAAAAGTCAAATCTGATCAAGTCACTTTGATAAATCGTGAGAGATTAAAGTCCTTAGCATGATAGACCTTCTAACTTCTCTTCTGTCTTATCTCTTATCCACTCATCCCTCCTGCTCTATTATTGACTGTCTGTATAATTCTTTCAGTTCCCCCCAAATGCTACTTTGTTCACCCCGCTAAACCTACTTGCAGGATCATTGCACAATCTTAAATTTATTTGCCTATTTTATGACCTGTAATATCTCATACTTAGTTCAAGATAAAGCTCAGATATTACCTTCAATTCTTTATTAATGATCTCACAGTCTAGGTTAAGTTTCCATCTTTTGCTTAAATAGCACCTGGCTAGCACTTCAAATAGTATTTACCATATCATATAGTAATCATCCATTTATGTCTCTTTCTCACTAAATTATAAACATGTGGGGTGATATGTAATTCATTTCTTTATTCCCAAACTTCAGCATATTCTGCATACCATACATATGAAATTCAGAAATGTTGATTGACCATTTTACTAATACTCTTTCTCTAGTGATACTCCACTCCTAAGATCTTCAATTTCAACTCAGATCCTGTAAATACATTCCCCAGGTTCTGAAAATTCACAGATACCACACATTATTCTTAAGGAATTTTTATGAATGCTTTAAACAAGAAAAGATCTAGCTTCTGCCCAAATAAAACTACAATACTTTTGCAGGTTTGGCCCCTTATGTGAAAGTGGAGGCACTGTAAGGGAGACAGGCATTGAACTTGATCTATTGGCAGGAGTGCTCCAAGGGGCTCAGCCTCTCTGTTCTACCTATAGCACAAGGTTGTATTCTTTGAGCTACCTAGTAAGGTAGGGTTAAAATAATTTATTATAGTGTTTTTAAGCCTTGGAGTTCTTGTGTGTAAAACAATCAAGGTCATTTGGTAAAATAACTTAATTTCTTTCTTCAAATTATGTTTAGGTACATGAAGCAGTCTAATTCTCCTAATCATTTTTAAATCTGTCAAATATTTAAAAAATATTATTAGATAGCACTGCAGACTGACCAGAAATGTTTAGAATCTGGGAGGGATTCTACTATTGAAAGCTAATCAGGAACAGTGAGAAGTGATAGTTTGCTTTCTCTGAGACAACTCTTAATCTTCATGTGGCTCTGGGTAGATTCCTGCAGCCCTGGTGATGTAAAGCATCTGAGGAGAGTTTGGGATTCATCCAGAAAGTTGTGGAGAATTACAGGAAGGAAAGGAGCTGTAGAAGAAGGTCTCAAATCTGCACATAAAAACTCCACAGGCAAGTGCACTATTCATTTATGACAAAGACCTTGGGGGAAAATTTTTTTTAAAAAAAGTAGCAGTAGAAAGCTACAATACATGAACAATAGAAAGCTGCAATAGATGCAGACTACAGCTGTCAGTCATCAGGAAAGAAGGACAATAGAGTTCAAATCCAGTAAAGTTAACTACAAGTCACTCTTCAAAGGAATATAACAGAATCAAGAGATTCTAAATAATTTACTCATGACATCCAGACTATAATTAAAACATTGTACATGGAAATTTAAAAAAGGAAAATGTTTTACAAATCCTTTTTGAAAAGGAGTCACAGTGAAATGCCTCCTGGAAAAAAACAAATATTCAATTAGCAAAGATTTAAAGGCAGCTACAGCAAATATTTTCACAATCTAAAATGTTAATTACACATAGAGAATGATGGAGAACTGCAACAGAAAAGAAAAATAAACAAAAAAAATTTTTTTTTTGGTACTAGAGATTGAACTCAGGGGCACTCGATCACTGAGCCACATTCCCAGCCCTATTTTGTGTTTTTTTTTTTATGTAGAGACAGGGTCTCACTGAGTTGCTTAGCACCTCGCCATTGCTAAGGCTGGCTTTGAACTCATGATTCTCCTGTCTCAGCCTCCCTAAGTGCTGGGATTATAAACAAAAAAAAAGTAAAATTCTACAACTAAGGTATACTATATATAAAAATTCTAAAAATTAACCATATGATCTCAACAGATTAGAAATGGAAGAAAAAAGAGTCAGTGAATTTAAAAATATATCAGTTACAATTGTAGAATAGAGATAAAAAGATTAATGAAAAATTAACATAATTTGACAATAAAATAATTGCTCATTGAGGTCATTTTGCAAAATAATTTACAAAAGCGCTTAATTTTACTTCCTTTTTCAAATTTTGTTTAACTCATGGGGCAATATCTAACTGAGTAATATAAATGCAAATAGAGTAATTAGAAAAAGAGAAAAATTGGAATAAAAAACAAAAATGAAAAAAATTTTCCCAAGTATGGAAAAGTATAAACTAATATATTTGAATGCTCAACAAAATCCACATAGGATAAATAAAAAGCAAATAATAGTAGACAGTAATCCATCAGCTAAATTCCAAAGAAAAATTCACAAATCTTAAAGCAGCAATCATAAAACTGCTCATTGAATATAAGGAAACTGCTATAAACAACAAATATTTCTCAAAAGAAGCAATCAGGTCAGAAACTGCAGTAGAAGGAAAAATATATTTTTAGACTGAAAGGGAATGACAATGATAGACCTATAGCAAAATGGAATGGAAGAATAGAACTATAATGTTGCAAGTTTTCTATATTTTACATGAAAAGTACAACACCAGTTCTGAGCTGACTGTGATAAAAATTTGCATGCTTTAATTCCTAGAAAAACAATTTGAAATAATACAAAAATGTGTAGCTAAAGGGTCAATTAAAATCAAAATTCAGGGGCTGGGATTATAGCGCAGTGGTAGTGTGCTCACCTAGCATGCGTGAGGCACTGGGTTCAATTCTCAGCACCACATAAAAATAAGATAAAGATATTGTGTCCACCTGCAACTAAAAAATAAATATTTAAAAAAAAATCAAAATTCAATAAAAATTAAACTAAAAAAGGTAAGAAAGAATGACAAAAATTGATAACATTAAAGAAACAATAACAAAATTTCAAATCTAAATAAATATTCTTATTTGTATCAAATAGAAATAATTTATGATAAACCAATCTAATTAAAAACACAATTTTTTAGTCTTGATAAGAAAGCAAGATTTTCATATTGGTTAAAAATATAAGATCCACTTATTTGTTTCTAAAAGTAAAGGACTTTCAAAATGAAGACACAAACAAGTTAAAAGTAGAAGATTAAAAGGAGAGAGAAAGATAAACTGTGAAAAGAGTAAATAGAAGAGCGCCTGTTGTTATAAAAAAACAATCTTCAGGAAAGGGAATATTATTGGGAAAAAAATGAACAGCTCTTAACGATGAGCCTTACTATAGAAGGAAGAAATGAACTTTATATATATATATATATAAAAGGGCTTTGATGCAAATAATAAACTGATATAAGTAAAAGAAAAATTGGCTAAGTAACATTCAGAATTGAATATTTTCATATTCCTTCATTAGGAATTCATTTTAAAAATTAAATAAATAAGCCAATAGATTAATCAAGTAATAGAGGAAATAAATCACCAATATCAACAATGAAAATATTATTACCTTATAGATCCTCCAAATAAAAACAAGATCAAAAGGAATCTATTTAAATTAATAGAAAAAAATCTATTCCAATTAATTTATCATTTAGATGAAATGGACAAATTTCTTAAAAAAACAAGCTTATAAAAAATGACACAATTTTAAATTAGGCTCTGATCACCCTATGTCAATCAAAGAAAAAGTAGAACTAGAGACAGAGTATTTGAAAACGTAATAGTTGAAACTTCCCAAATTTGCTGAAATACTTGAATATAGGCATCCAAGAAGCTCATGACCTCCAAATAATATGAACTCAAGAGGTCCATATTGAAATACATTATAATTGAACTTTCAAAATCCAAAAAGAGATAATCTTAAAAGAAAGAAATAAATGACCTGGTACATATGCAGGATCCTTAATAAGATTATCAGATTTCTCATCAGGAATTTGGAAAGTCAGAAAGCAGTTGGATTATTTAAGTCAGCTTTTTGCTGCTGTGACTAAGGGACCTAACCAGAACAATTGTAGAGGAGGAAACATTTATTTGAGGCCTCAGACTTTCAGAAGTCTCAATACATAGACAGCAGGCTCCATTCCTCAGGGCTTTAGGTGAGACAGAACATCATGGTAGAAGAGCATGGCAAAGGGAAGAGGCTCACATGATGATAAAAAAACAGAGGGAAAGAGAGAGAGAGAAGGAGAGAGAGAGAGAGAAAGAATCCACTTGTCAGATCTCTTCTATCCACATCTCACCTGCCTCCAGTTACCACTAAATCCCATCAGGTGATTAATTTACTGATTGAGTTAACTCAATTATTCTCAAAACTCAATTATTTCCCCTCTGAACCCTCTTGCATTATCTCAAACATGAGCTTTTGGGGGACTCATTGTATCCAAACCATAACATTCACTAGCCCCCAAAAGCTCACGCTGATCTAACAATGCAAAGTATATTTAGTGGGACAATATACTTCACAGTGCTAAAAGATCAAAACAAGAGAATCAACCAAGAATACTATATGGAACAAAACTGTCCCTCAAAAGTAAAGGAGAAATTAAAATTTATTCAAACGAAAGTTGAGGGAATTTGTTATCACTGGACCTGCCCTACCAAAATTATTTAGGGAGTCCTATAGGGTAAAATGAAAGTACAATATACAATAACTTAAAGACATAAAAGTAACAATCTTAATTAAGGTAAATATGAAAACAATTGCAAAAGTTATTATTCTTATTGCAATGATTTGTATCTCCACTGTTTTCTACATAATTTAATAAAATACTACATTTAAAGTAATTATTAGTTTATGTTTGGGGCACAAAAATGTGTAGATATAATTTTGTAACAAACAACTGAAACAGATGAGATGGAGCTGTTAAAGGAGCACGGTTTTTGCATGTTTTTTGAAATTCAGTTGGTAAACATTCAAATTAAAGTGTTATAACTTTAAGATATTAAATATAATCTCCATGGTAAGCATAAAGATAATAGGTATAGTTTCTTCATAATAAAATATACATAAAAGGAAATGATAAAAGAATTTCATCATATCACCACACACAAAAATTTCAACTGAACATACAAGAGAGTAATGTAGGAAATTTAAGGCAAAAAGCTATAAAACATATAGAAAACAAATAGATAAATTTCATAAATTATTGCCTCCATATCAGTAGTTACTTTAAATGTAAGTGGATTAAATTTTCCAATCAAAAAATAGAGATTGGTAGAATGGATTTTTGAAAATCCAGTGTTATACTGTCTATAAGAGACTCACTTTAGATCCAAAGGTACAAATAAATTGAACAAGAAAAAATTCAGAAAGATATTTCATGCCAATAGTAACCAAAAGAAAATAAGAATGACTATATGAATACCAGAGAAAATGGACAAAAACGTTTCAAGTTTCAAAAGAGACAAAAGATACAATGATTAAATTCTTACATGGTTAAAAAAAAGTAATAAAACTTGAGATCATTGTGTCAAATAAAACAAATAAGTCCCACATATATGAAGAAGAGGAGTAGGAGGAGAAGGAGAGAGAAGAAGAAGAAAAGAAAAAAAACCTACCATATGATTACACGTATATGAGACATTCAAAGTAATCAAAATCAAGGAGTAAGAAAACAGAATTTTAGTTTTACCAAATTAAAAAGGTTGTGAGGACAGATGGTGAGTATGATTGCACATTATGAATCTACTTAATATCACTGGATTATACACTCAAAAATTGCAAAGATAATAAATTTTTTGATTGTGTATTTTTCCACAATATAAAAACTAAATTATCAGCAAAAGATTAAAAAAAAACACTTCATAATAAAAGACACTGTCATGCACTGAGTAATGACATTTTGGACAATGACAGACTGCAAATATGATGGTGTTCCCATAGTTTTATTTCACCTAAGTTGTAGCCATCTAAGTTTGTGTATGTACACTTTCTGATTTTCTTACACTGATTTTCTCCCCATCGTCTAACAATGTACTTCTCAGAATATATCCCCATTGTTAAGTGATATGCTACTATAACAAATGACCAATGTGTTCATAAATTAGTTCTAAAGACCACTAGCCATCAGGTTATTCAGAACCAGTCAGATACAATACAATTCTCATTACAATGTCTAAAATTGAAATGCCTGAAAGCATAAAATGATGGCAAGATGTCGAACAAACCTAACTTTCATATTTTGTTCCTGCGCACATAAAACTCTATACCCACTTTGAAAGCTAGTTTAGTAGTAGTGTCTTGTTGTTAAATATTCATTTATGCTGTAACTGAACATTTTACTCTCAAATGCTTAATTAAGGAAAAACTCATAATATATGTCCTCCAAATGACTTCTGCATAAACATTCATATATGAAATTCTAGAATAGGAAAACTAAGGAGAGAGAGAGAATACTACGGTTACCAAATAGAGTGGTAGGTAAGGAATGGATATTGATTAGGAAGGTATAGAAAGGAACTTTTGAGAAATATTTTGTATTATAATTGAAATGTTGGTCATATGTTTATTCATTCATCAAAATTGTTGAGCTAAGATTTGTGTATTTCAATGCATATAAATTTTACCTAAATCACTATTATCATCAGTGTCATCAAGTGACTTGTGGAAAATGAATGGAGGTAAATAGAAAGAAAACAAAATGGGAGATTGTTGAAAAGTATTCAAGCTATGTGATGGAAATGGGATTTCATTATGTTACCTTGTTTGCTTTGTAGAGGTATAAAATTTTCACAATAAATAACTGAAAATGTTGTGTTCAGGAAACAAATTACCCTTTTCTATATATAACTTTTCTCTCATACCACAACCTTTTCTGAAGAAGACAAAAAAATTGAAAATCTCTAACTATCTACTTAGTGTTAGAAAATGGACAAAGCGCTTTACAAATATATTGCTAGAGTTTAAATCTGGAATGCCCCTTTAAGGTCCATGTCTGAAACCATGAACCAAAATAAACTTCTTCTCCTCTAAAAAATAAGTTAATTAATTAAGTAAGTCAATTAAGTAAAATTTGGTCTACAGCTCAGTACTATTGGAATCTTTAAGAATGGAGTGTAGCTGAAGGTCTTCAAGTTACTCTCAAAGGAGATTGGGGAACCCCAACCTCTTTCTTCTCTCTCTCTCTTTCACATCCAAGCCATGAGGCGAGCATCGTTTTCTTCCATGTACTCCTTGCCATGATCTGTTCTTTGGCCATAGGCCCCAAAATGAGAAGGCTAACAAACCATGGACTAAATGCTCCAAAACTGTGAGCCAAAATGAATGGTTTCTCTTTGTAAGTTTATTTACCTCCAGTATTTGCTACAGTGATGGAAAGCTAACCAACACAGAAAATTCATACAAAGAAGTACAGTCATTGCTGTGACTATGTATGAGATGATATGAAAGAGTTTTTAGAACTGGTTCACAGAAGGGGTTTAGGAAATTTAGAAGATACAAGCTACAGATAATGCTTAATGCTGTTGGTAGAATTTAGTGGGAAATTATGGCAGGGCCTCAGAAGACCAGAATGCTGATAGAAATGCAGGTCACAAAGACAAAGCTGGCCAGGCATGGTGGTGCACACCTGCAATCCCAATGACTTGAGACACTGAGGCAGAAGGATTGTAAGTTGTAGGCCAGCCTCAGCAACTGAGTGAAGCCCAAAGCAAGTTAGTGAGACCCTGTCTAAAAATAAAAATAAAAAAGGCTGAGGATGTGGCTCAGAGGTTAAGTGCCCCTAGGTTCAATCCCTGGTGTAAAAAAATAATTAAATAAAACTAAAAATACAAGCTGATGAGGATTCTATTAGAAACTAGACTAGAGGCCAACTTTGTGTGCCAGGGCGAAGAATTTTGATGCCTTTTATCTACATCCTGAGATTTTGGGGGAGGTTGAACTTAAAGGTAAAGAACTACTTTATCTTAAGATGTAATTTTAAAGTAGCACAGCATTCAGGCCATGGCATGTGTATATTACTGGCTCTTTGTAACCAGAATTAGAGTGAGAATCAGGAGCAAAAAGGAGGAGAGTGGAAAGATTTGAAACATTTGCAGTTTGACTAGAAAAGCAGTTTTTACAAAGAAGCTTCCAAGGAAGATGTAGTTGCTGAAAAGTTAATGATACACCACTTAAAAAAATGCAAGCCCTTTGTACCAGAAAAATGGGAAAGATGCCTTGATGGCATCTCAGAAATCAGCAAGATCTCACATATTGCTGACTCAAAGGTATAAAAATGAAAGTCTGTTTCAAAGACTTTTCATGGCAGTCTTGAGAAGAGATCTCCAGGGCATCCTGCTCACCCAGGACTACCTAAATCAACAAGCACTCAGAGACCATTACAGCTGTAGTTCAAGGCAACCCAGGTACTTTGACAGCAGACCTTGGAATTGTTCACGTGATGCTAGTTTTGGTGGCCTAAAGAAAGCAAAAGTTAAGCGGTCATGGAGACTTTCGCCAAGATTTTAAAAGAAAGACTGGGAGGCTAAGCAGTATGTTGCGGGCTCAGAATCTCTGCAAGCAACCCCTGATAGGATCATTCACTCTGAGAGTGAAGTTGAAGCTGCAATGGAGACTCAAGGAAGAAAGAGATTCAAGCAAGGAGGAATGCCTGCTGAGGGCAGCTACTGGCGGTGTGCAATGCCTGCCAAAAGAGAAGTCATGTGGGAAGCAATCAGCAAAGCCACATGTACAGGATGCCTAAGCCTATGGAAGCCTACACCCTGTGACAATGTGACCCAGGATGCTGAATATGAAGTTTAAGATTTAATATTTGTCCTGGAGAATATCAGTCTTGCTTTGGTCTGGGATAACTAGCTATTATTTATGTTTTGAAATAGGAATGTTTATGCTGTGCCTGTTCCATCATTGTATCTTGGAAGTATGTAACTTTTTTTTTTTTTAAATGTATTACTAGGGCTTTCAGCAATAGTTTACCTTTAGTCTCAAAGGACTGTGGGCTTGGACCTTTGAGCAATGCCAGAACAGTTAAGATTTTGAAGAACCATGGAGATGAACTACATGCATTTTGCATGATGATATGCATATGAACTTCTGGGGGGCCAGAAGTTATAATGGATCTAGAATGTCCTCCCAAAGCCCATATATTAAAGCCTTGTTTCCCAACTTGGCACTATTGGAAGGTTGTGGAAACTTTAAAGACCAGGCATAGTGAGAGTCTTACAGTCATTGGAAGCATGCTCTGAGGGGATTGTGGATTCCCAGCCTCCCAGCCTCTCCTCTTTTTTTTTTTTTTTTTGCATCCTACCCATGAAGTGAGCTGCTTTACTCTACAGTGTACCCCCAGCCATGATATGCTATTTGACTACAAGCTTTGAGTCATGTTTCCAAAGAATCATTTACTGAAATATTGAGCTAAAATAAACCTTTACTCTTTATAAATTTATTTATCTCAGATATATTTGTTACAGTGATAGAAAGTACACTAACATATGTTGCATTTTATTAACTTACATTTTCTTAAAAATTCTGTAAATTGAGCATTATCACCCCCTTTGGGCATATGAAGAAGTATACATACAAAGAGATTAAGTAATTTTATGAAGTTTGCAAACAAAATTACAATTTAAGTCCAATTTACTCAACTTCAAGATTTTTGCCCTTTTTGCTGTATGTCAACAAACTTTTCTAGGTTATTACAAATCTTATTTTCAAATAGTGAGAAATCAGGAATTAAGATTAATTCCGGACAAAGTACTAGGTTGTTATTTTATAAATACTTGTATGTAGTAAGCTATTTAGGTACGTAGCAGAGGTAAAACTATTTAAAATCAAAATTGGATGTTAATACATTCATCTTTTGAGGGAGGTGCCATAATTCCAGTCACAGAGGAATAAGATCCCTAGAGAGACTGGCATGGCACAAAGAGATCAAAGTCTTTTTCAGTTAATCTAGGTCATTAAACTGTTTGGATACTGGAGTTATCAGTCCATAGGAAAGCAGAAATCAAAAATGAGGTTTTGGATATGCAAAAGTAGGCAAAGAGCAAGGTAGGAATTAGAAAGCTCTTTTATACTGAGTGAAAAATTAAGAAAGTTGTGTCATGTTAGAGCTGCTAAAAGGAAAATGTACTGGCCATGGTTCCAGAGAATTGAAAAAAAATAAGATATACATATATACACAGACGTTTATTTTAAGAATTGAGTACATGTGATTGTGGGCACAAACATTATCTGTAGGCAGGCTGGAAACCTGGAAACTGAGGCAAGATTTCTAGGTTTATACTCTTGAGGCAGAATTCATTTTACCTCCAGAATGCCTGAGTTTTTCTCTGAAGACTTTCAATTGATTGGATCAGGTTGATTCACAGTATCCAGGATAATATACTTCATTTAAACCAACTAATTGTAAATATTAATCACATTTAAAAGATACCTTCACAGTAACATCTAGACTATGATTTGACCAAACAATTGGGCACCATAATCTAGTCAAGTTGACACAGAAAGTTAACCATCACAGAGGGATTGTGAGAAAAAGAGAAACAGTTATAGATATCCAGAGGCTCACTGGCAGCAAGCCTAAAGGACCTTTGTCAAGGAGAACATCTAATTTTCAGTGTTTAGTGTTGTACTATATGGTGCTATGCTGTAAATTTTATCACCCTGAGCTTTTCTGTACAAAATACACAATTTTTTTCAGTATATTTGGGAAAGAAATTAAGTGACTACATTCATTGTTTAGGCCCCCAAAATGAAAAAAGTGACATAAAACATACTCAATGACTGGTTGAGCTATGGTGTCAATAATTTAGCATACAGGGGAAATCAGAGCCAGAGAACACAGGGGAAGAACTGTAGACAATCCCTCACCAAAATGCCCAGAGGTATTAGGATTGACACAAGATTCCCACATATATAGGATGGGTTTTGAGCTATTTTATTTTTTTAATTTCAAAAATCAGAGTACAGCAATTGATATAACATCTCAAAAAGGCCAGGCTGCATATTATGGGCCTGAAGTTGAGTGTTAAAGATATTTTTGTGAGCTTCCTGAAGAGTCAATAGGATCCTTAAAGACATCCAGAAAGTTTGAACAGTTAAAGAATAAATCAGATTCTTTTCCGGTTAAGAAAGACTTTATTACCTAGAAATTTATCATCTACCATCACAATGTGAATAGAGTACTTAGAAAAGTTTTATGCCTGGGCTTCTGTTTTGTATACATCCCAGGGATGGATAAAATCTGTCCCATCATGAGAGGGTTTAATAGATCCCCTGCTGAAGGTAAGGTCTAAAATAACTTCAGTGAGGGATTAAACTCAGTTATAGAAACTCTTGATTGTAACTCACAGTCCCATTTGGGAGTAAAGCTCAGCAGAGTGTCAGGAAAAATTCCCTTGCTTTGCCTTTACCAAAGTAGTAATTTGACATTTCTCTATAAAGTTTCGTAGGGTCAGGCCAAAGTAAATCT
Organism: Geosciurus inauris; assembly: GCA_004024805.1. Classification (NCBI taxonomy): domain Eukaryota; kingdom Metazoa; phylum Chordata; class Mammalia; order Rodentia; family Sciuridae; genus Geosciurus; species Geosciurus inauris. Next base: position 16,231 of record PVHX01014882.1, read on the forward strand.
TATTGTTTTCCACAAATTTACTAAGGTGTGTCTTCTGTGGCTCTTACAATTCTATAATCCAAGAGTGTTTTTGAGTAGAGTTTTGAGTAAATATTTGAAGGTATGTTGCTTACTATTCATTGCCATATAGAACTGAAATATTAAATGATTCAATAAAATTACCATGCTTTTATTTCTGTAACATTTAAAAACACTGTTGTGGTAAATGATTACCAGAAGGGCTCTGAACAGGCTAGCCCAGCTGTCTGGTAGGCATCTGGACAAAAGAGAAGAAATAATAGGAGCAATAGAGAATATCTCACATGAAGCATGTGTATGTTTCAGATAAAATTTCAAAATGAATCGAATACTATTGCTTTTGTCCTTACTTTCTCCATCCATACCTTTAAATCACTTTATTTTCACATCTTAGGAACTGGGGATGTATGGGGATATAGTCCAGTGGTAGAACACTTGCCTAGCGTATATGAAGCACTGGGTTCAATTCCTAACACCACACACACACACAAAACAGGGTTTTGGTGAGGCTTACATAAAGTGATGCACATCTTTTTGGCAGGTGTGGTGGTGCATGCCTTTAATCCCAGCTATTAGGGAGGCTGAGGCCATGAGGCATGAGGATCACAAATTTGAGGCCACCCTGGGCAACCTAATGAGCACCCCTTTCCAAATAAAAACTTTGAAAAAGGATAAGAATGTAGCTCAGTGGTAGAGCTGCACCTGGGTTCAAACCCCAATACTCCCCTGAAAAACAAAAATGGATCCTCAACATACTAGTTCTCTCAGCCTCAATATCACTCGATAAAATCAGGATCTATCTATTTCATAAATATTTGCTGAGCATCTACTGTGAATCAGAGACTGCATTAGATGTAGGGGTAGAGATGAATCAGATATGATATCTTTCTTCCAGAAAATGGAATAACTATGTAAACTTTATAGGGTAATAGAAAAGTACTATCAACATCATTTTTCACTTAAAGAGAAAGAAATAGAGAAAGGGTTGGGTTTCAGCAGTAAAGGAATCTGCTCCATTTGAGGAGGGCTGAAAATAAGTAGAATATGGAATTTATAGGGAGAGATGTCCACAAGTAGTCAGAAATATTTGTGCAGCTCAATAGAGATTTAAGTAAAGATTGTTGAAGATCAAATATAATTACAAATGTGAGAGGTTTTTGAGAACTATAAATTAGCCCCATGCAAATGTGAGTTCTGTGTATGTGCTGCTAGACAAGCAATACAAATGTGAAGCACTATTATGTATATGTGGTTGGCACTAAATTAATTTGCAATTGTTTTATGTTGATCTTAAAATATTGAATCTTTTATGTAAGGAGAATATTTTGACTTATCAAGTCAAATATCAGCTTCTCTGAGGCAAAGCATTATGCACTTTCTGTCAGTATACTTTGTACATAATATAGATACTCCATAAATGTTGTTGACTCATTAACAAATGGGAAGCAATTTTGCACAGTGATGGAAGAAAAAACTAAATCTAAAGTTATTACCAAATGCTGCCAAATATTTACTCTTGAGATCACTAGGTTTATTTTATAAGTCACAGTAGGCAAAAATGGAATTCATAAGGGATTACAAACTCTAATCATCACATCATTATCATAATCTTAAAAGTGAATGTTTATTGAGAATTTATTCTAAAAGAGTCTTTTCCCAGTGGACTTACTGGGAATAACCTAATTGATTCATTCTGAAACCCCTTGAGATTAATGTGGTGAAGATAGTAGATTAAGAGTGATCAAAACAGGAATTCTGGACTCAAGGGCTGGATGAGAACCTGTACTCTAAAACTTATTGGTTTTGGTGATTTAAGCAATTTTAATTTCTGCAGCACAATTTCGTCATCATTATAAAGTATAATATCTTCTTTCATGTGTACTCTAAGGGTGAAATTCATTCATTCATCTGAAAAGCTTAAAGCAGTGCTGGAATGTTGTTTTTATAAATAGTAGCTATTATTAATGAGTAAACCACTTTATTTTTCCATTAAATGTTGCCATACATGAAATTTGTGTTAGTATATCCCAATCAAATGTGTATAAACTGAGAGATCTGCTGTCCCTAAAATACTAGAGTAAAGGAGTTTTGGGGTTTGTTTGTTTGTTTGTTTGTTTGTTTGTTTTGTTTTGTTTTGTTTTTATTTCATCCTTTCAGTGATAGTACTTTCCTTGTCTTTGAAACACTTTTACACAGACAGTCATTATTAAAAATGAATATATTCAGTTTTTAAACTGGGCAACATTTAGAATAAGTGTGAATTGGAAATAAGTAGCTTTCTGTAGCCACAGGAATGGTAAGCCAATGGATCGAATGCTTTCTTGAGGTTTCATTCCAGGAGAAATAGAGATTTGCCAACTATCTGGCCCTTAAGATAACCAGGATACTAGATTAACCTGTGCCTTGTGGCAATTCCTAGCTATGTATTTTAAATAGTTCAAAATTAACACAACATTCCCACACCTAGATCTGTGGGTTTGTATAATTGCAGCATATATTTACATCCAAAAGTATAACTTTTTCTATTTTACACCTGCCTGTAATTATATATTTAATCAACATTTGTTGGGTTTGGGTTGAAATTTCTTACCTCACATTTGAAAGCTACTTCTATTTATCATATATTCTCATCTGGCGATGACTCAAGTCACTCTGCAGATGTACTTAAAATATTATGCTCCTCCTTAATTAGTTACTTTAAATGGAATTTTTAAAAGTAAAAACACCGAGCAAAAATCCCATTTGTATAGGTATTGCTATTTGCAAATCTGTAGTACTACATACAAAAATGTAGTACAAGCTTCTCTCTGAAATGACCTACAGCACATCACAGAAAGTATTCAAAATCTCTGTTCTTTAATTTTATACAACAGCCTATCGGTGACGTCTGCACACCACTAATGACTTTACATGTTAAAATTAAGCCATATTTAAATTTCCCCAAATCTGCTTTTGTTCTTATCACCTTTGGCAGCCAGTCCCAAATCCTCACTCCTACACTCCCAGAATCCTCTTGTGTATTGTCTGTTTGACAGATGAGATGAGTTTATGGTGATCCCTTTGTCTTGAGCTCAAAATATTAAGTTTAAATCTAAACATGGTTTGCAAATAACCAGGGGGCCTTTTCCAAACATTATTTAATACACAGTGCTACAGTCTGAAGAGTTGCATATCCACTCAGGAAGCAGATTGGTTTGCTCATACAAACCACAGCAATGTATTTGTTTTATAGTCTCCTGAATTTCTAACCTAAAAGTTAGCCTAAGGACAAATTTTTATTTCATTTAAAACACATATCACCTTAATTTTCTCTTTAGGATTAAAAAAGCATTCTATAATACATCTGAGAAAGAATATAATTTATGAGTTATAAATGTGTGTGGTTTTGTAAAGGAAAGTGAAGACTAATGATCTTGGGAGAAGGATAGGGATAAATTTCAAAACAACCTTCATAACTTCTTGTTAGATGTAAAATAAGATAACTCTCCCTATCATCTAATCAAAATAGCTAACCTGGTCTTCCTTAAGGCCATTCTGTTTCTTTCATTCTGTTTCACCTCTCTATTTCCCCCCTTTACTCCCTGCTTCATGCAAAACATAAAAATATGCTGAGACACTAAGTAAATTTTTACTTGTACAACTTGGATCAAGGAATGATGGTATCTCCATAATGCAATATTAAAGTGAATGTGACCATATTAAACATATATTTAGTATTATTTTTCTAAGAATCTGATTATAAGCAATATACATATAATGTGTATGATATTAATATAATAGTCTTCATCTGTTTTTATGATTCAGTTGACATTTCAGGCAATTTTTGTTCTGGTTTTTTTTGTTGTTGTTGTTTTATTCCCATCATAAACCTCATTCTCAGCCAAGGGAATTGATCCACATAAAGCTGCTAAAAGTTTGATTTCCCACATAAATCTCTGACATAAATTTATTTAATTATCTTTTTCTTAATCTTTCTCTACAAGCAGGGGAAAAGGGATAGGTAAGATGAAGATGATCTCATTGCTTTTGTAATTATTTGGAACTCTAGAACCAACAAAGGAAAATTAGCAACCCATACATAAAATTCTATTTTTTGTCGTTAACATTTACTCCAAGATCTTCATTAACATATTCCTATTTATGTGTGCAGAGGGAGAGCACTGTATGTAACTTACTAATTCATGTAAATATTGAAGCATTAGTCAATACTTTAAAAGCTCTTTATAAGGCCATGGTAATGTGTAGTATAATGAGTTCTTTAAAGCCTCTTATTGATTCACTTGAGAAAAGAGTAATTTATTATGATACGGTGTGGATTGTGAATATAATTAAATTTATGGGAATTATTTTAAAACTAGCAATGTTGGTTCCTTTCAGTGTTTCTATTTGAATACTGAAACATCATATGTCATGAACTACTCTCCCATAAAATGCAAAATTTTGCCCTTAGATAATAGCCTTTAATTAAAGTTGAATTTCTTGGTCAATCAACACAACAGTCTTTTTCTACCGGAGATGTAACTGGTCACATCAGACAAAATCCCTGACCTTAAACTCATCACTCTGGACAAGAATCTGAAGCCACTCTAAACGATTAAGTCTCTTCTGTCTTGCCTTTCCCGGTGTGATGGTGTGATGAACTCCAAATGTTGGATTCTGACGCTCAGCATGCTGTTTCACGTATGAATTCCGCAGCTCCTCCCAGCACAGCCTTCATACATACCATAACTTTGCAATTTCATTGTTTTACCCCTTCCTTGAGGGTCACTTTCAAACTTCCACCAGATGAATGACTCTTGTATAATTTGCATTTCACTATTTCTGTAAACTCCACTGTGACTACTCTAAGATGTGAAACATTGTTAGAGCCTACAAAAAATAGCATTTATTTCCCAGTTGTAATTTTTATCACATTGCACTGTAAATAGCTATTCCTAGCCCTTCATTGACTGCAAGCTTCTTGAAAGCAAACTGCATTTCATTCACTTTAATGTTCCCAACAAGTACCTCAATTCCTGGTATGTAGAAGACACTGGAAAAGTATTTGACGAGTACATGAATTAATTAATTGGATTTTCTGGTTAAAAAACTGTTATTAAAATTCTCAGTAAAAAGTACAGGAAGAGCAATCCTAATGTTTATCATTCCCAATGACATTAATTATAGAATAGAATTTGATTCACTTCCTCTGAAGAATGAGTTGAGATCTCTAAATATAGTCACACTGTGTTCCTCTTAGTGAAGGACTTGGATGATAATTTTGGTCATAATCAACTTTGTGATAACTGTAATCAGTCACATTAACAGTTGCCCTCTGCTACCATGAAGAGGTAACTGTCCCCACTGACCCCTGGCAGTCAGTTACTGCTCTTTACATATGTCCCCATAAACTAGAAATCTGAAACACATGCACAAAATTGCTGTAGGAATTAAATAATTGGTTTTTGTTTTCTTTTAACTTCAATATAACAAATAGCTCTTTGTCAAATCTAATGTAGAAACAAATTACTAAAGCTCAAAAACTGTAAGTAAGTGAAGGGCCAAACAGGGCATTTTGAAAAATGCAGTATTGTGCAAAGTTGTTAGAGCTAATGGCTTTAGATAAAATGGTTCTCTGGAAAAATAAGTATGCTTTCAAAATTGACTCAAAAATATGATCAAATATTTCAAAACAGTTTATTAGTTAGTCATAGAAAAAAACTTCTGATGAGAAGGGATGAGAAGTCCAACATATTAAGTAAATTTGTTTTTCAATATTTTAAAGAACAAGTAATAATCCCATGCAATGTAAATTATTTCTTAGCATAAAAAGAACAGTTTAACTTTGAAATTCATTTAAATATTTATGAAACCAGGTATAATTATGTAATTTATGATCTTATTTATCACAGGGAAAAATGATGTCAAAGAACAGGATTAAAGAAATTATAGCATTAAAAAGAAGGCCATGCAAACACTAAAAGTTATGTTGCAAAATATTTAATAACATGAGAATACATTTACAAGGTATTCAAAACTTGAAAAATTACAAAACAACATGGAAAGATGTGTTAAAATAAAATTTGAGTGTACTTATATATGTGTATAAATTTATGAGCACTACAAAAAAACTGTGAAGATTTATTTCAAAATGTTAACAGCTTTATCTCTTGGGAATAAAGCAGTATCAGCATAAAAACATCCCTAAGAATCACAGAGTCCGCTTTTAAGGCATGAAGCTCTGTACTTCACATAAAATAAACTAAATTCAAATTTATTTTTAATATGAACAATAAAATCACTATTATTCTGCAGTTCATTTTCCTTTTTATATGTTCCTCCCTTCTAAATTGACTAGAATAAACATATTTTGGTTGCCAGAATAAAATATAAAATATTATTTCAATCATTATGAAAAAAATTATAAAAAATATTTAACCAAAAATGTTACAAACATGACAAAGGAAACATAAGGGACAATTGTTCTATAACCTACTATTTCACCTTCCTCTGAGAATCCCTCTTTAAATCCCCTGCTTTTCTTTTCTCCTGACTTTTAGGTTATATATGAAAGAAAAGAGATCATGTAAAGAATAATAGCCCCATTAATAAACATTAAAACATTTCTTTACACCAAGGAAATTATACTAGGTGTTTTAAATATTGGATCGGGTGCTGGGAAGTTGGCCATTAATATGGGTGAAAAAGAGCAAATGTTGAACTCTATGCTTTTCTCTGGTTCCTAAAACTCTGAGATAGACCTGGAGCTACTCCTTCTGATGAGCATTTTTTTCAAACAATGTATATGCTCTGCCTATTGTGATGGATGCTCTTTTATAAATACTTGTCATTCCAATGCAACAACAATCTCTTATTAGTTAGGTGCAAAACTGGTTAAGTTTCAAGTAGTAGCGTCCACACATTAAGCCCATATCCATTTGTAAATGTGGACGCATATCTCTTTTCAGTAACTAAATATAGTTGTACTAACCTAGAAGGCAAAAAAATCTGTCTCTCCCCCTGGAAAACATTTTTCAAATTACATAGTTCCCCAAATGGCATTTTTTGGAAATATATATACTGGAAAGAAAAAAATATCTACTGACCATTATTTTTCTATTTTTATTTTGCTTTTCCATTTTGTTTCCAAATTGAGTTTCAGTACTAAGATATTTCTTTCTGGTATAAAGTAAAGATGGAGAGTAGACATTTTCTTGTAAATCAATTGTGAGTGTTGTAGATATTTTTCAACCTAATTATTTTATGGAATTGCAACAATTCATGTATTTCTGTCATGAAACACAACATTAAGCATCAGTTGGGAGCACAGTAGAAAAGTAGTTTTAAGAGTACCATTATGAAAGAAATTATAATTTCTCATCATAGTTGTTCTTCTGAAAAAGCAAAGGATAATTGCCTTTGACTTAGTAGAATTTAGATACTTTCTCAATAAACAAAAACTGTGAAAACTGAAATGTTTCTTGTTAGATGGGAGATCAGAGTATATATGTAATATAATTGGAAAATCAAGATTCATTTTCAATATGTTGCAACCAGCCTGTAAATTTCCATTAACAGAATGTGGAATGAGAGACTTAAATAGAAAGATTTGGTAAACTAAAGAGTCTCAAGTAAATCACAGACCAACACTTACTACAACAGAGTGCATTGAGCTTTTAAAATCATGATACTATAGATCTCAATGCTCTCAGACAAATGCTTTTTAAACATGAGTCAGTTTAGTTACCTCTACTGCCTTTTTCCAACATTTCTTCTTCTAGAAACTTGAGGAAAAAAAAATACATGACAGTTGATTTTTTACTTAAGAGAGATGTAAAAGTGTTTTTAATTTACAAATATCTGAGCAATGTGGGTATTATGGTTTAGATGTGAGTTATCCTTCAAAAGTTCACGTGTGAGACAATGCAAGAAAGTTAGAGGTGAAATGATTGGGTTTGAAAGTTTTGACCTAATCAGTTCATTCATCCCTGATAGGGATTAACTAGATTATAACTGCAAGCAGGTAGGGTGTAGCTAGAAGAGGTAGGTCCCAGAGGGCTTGCCTTTGGAGCATATATTTTGTCCTTGTTGAGTGGTGTTAGATGGATCTCTCTCTCTCTCTCTCTCTCTCTCTGTCTCTCTCTCTGATTCTGTTGTAATTGTCCTAAAACACTTTCCTCCGCCACACTATTCCACCATGATATTCTGCCAATCTCTGGCCCAGAGCAATAGAATTGTCTATGGACTGAGATCTCTGGACTGAAACCATGAGCCCTAAATAAACTTTTCCTCCTTTAAAATTGTGCCTGTCAGGTCTTTGGGTCATAGTGGTAAAAAAGCTTATTATAATAGTGGGCCTGTTAGCCATGTTTAGGCACCTGTGGTTCTGTGTGGTCTCCTAATATAAACAGTCTATTAAAGGCCATTTTGCAAAGGACTGTCTGCCATCTCTAGTCTTTCCTTGAGTTTTAGTCTAGTGGTACTGAGTAGGCTTACAAATAAAAGCTGTAGCTCTCAAAATGAAGAAAGGCCATTGGTGGCAATGTAGTTACAGTGGAAGATAAACAGAGCAAAGAGATTATGGATGTGCTCAGCAGGCCAAATTCAGAAAGGAACTCAGTGTTCCCTTGTGAATAAAGCAGTATCAGCATAAAACATCCCTAAGAATCACAGAGTCCGCTTTTAAGGCATGAAGCTCTGTACTTCACATAAAATAAACTAAATTCAAATTTATTTTTAATATGAACAATAAAATCACTATTATTCTGCAGTTCATTTTCCTCTTTATACTTTCCTCCCTTCTAAATTGACTAGAATAAACCTATTTCTTTGGTTGCCAGAATAAAATATAAAATATTATTTCAATCATTATGAAAACAATTATAAAATGTATTTAACCAAAAATGTTACAAATATGACAAAGGAAACATAAGGGACAACCTTCTTTCACCTGAGGCAATGGACATGTTGTTCACTTGTTACTAACTGAAGTTTCTCACCAACTTAGTTATTTTTCTTTTTATTCAATATTTTTAAATGTCACAATTTTCAACTTTATTGAAATTATATATATTCAAGGTATATAACATTATCTTTAATATACTTGTGAAATGATTACCACAATCAAGTTACTTAACCCATCTCCTCACATATGTATTCTGTGTGTGTGTATATGTGTGTGTGTGTGTGTGTGTTAGGAGCACTTAAGATCTACTCTCTCAGAAAATCTTAAGTATACATTATCATGGACTGTAGTCACCATGCCGCATATTAGGTCTCCAGAACACATTCATTGTATAACTGAAAGTTTATACATTTGAACCAACATTTCTCCATTGCCCCACCCACTACCATGAGCAACAGCTACTCTATTTCAAGTTTGATATATTCATGTAGCAAAAAGTCCTCCAGGTTCATTCTTGTGGTCAAAAATGGAAGGATTTCTTCTTTTAAGATTGGATTATATTCCATTGTGTGTACATGTGGGTGCATAAATATGTAGATTATATAAACAATGTCTATATGCAAATATCTAAAATCATCAGTTGATTGCCTTTGCTTCAATATTAAATGTCTCATAATTTCTTCTTATTAATGTATAATGGAAAAAACTGTACAAATTAAGGCATACAATTTGATGATTTAAAATGTAGACACATTGAAAGCTGGGTGCAATGGTGCATGCCTGTAATCCCAGCACTTTGGGAGGCAGAGACAGGAGAATCACAAGTTCAAAGCCAGCCTCAGCAACGGCGAGGCACTAAGCAACTCTGTTAAGACTCTGTCTCTACATAAAACACAAAATAGGGCTGGGAATGTGACTCAGTGGTCAAGTGCCCCTGAGTTCAATCCCTGGTACAAAAAAAAAATATATATATATATATCTTGTACATGATTACAATCTACAATCAAGTCGGGTAACACTTGATCACCTGACTCATTACCATTGTTTGTGTGTTTTGTTTTGTAGTGGAATGAATGTCTCCTTTTTAACTTTTTGTTTTCTCTAGTAACTGACACTTCATTTAAAAGGCATCTGAGTACTGGGAATCAAATGGGTGCCCCAATCCCATAACTGTTGCCTTTGCCCCCCATGTTAATTTCAAAGCAATTTAGTATCTTTATCACATATGCAAAAACAACTTGTCCCTTTACATTCTGATTTTAGAGAAAAAGGAAAAACTTGGTGAAAGAAAATTGTGGCTGGCAAGGTCATTCTCTCTGTAGCATTAGGACTCATTTGAAACATTTGAAAAATTGTAATTCATGGTAGCATTGTCATATGACCACACCAAAAAATAGCATTGGTGCCATAGATTTCCAGGAATTTTATTATTTATGCTTATTTCTGTATGGTTACACACTAAATATGGAACTCATATATTTCTTTCTAACCAAATTCTCTCTGCTCGAAGTTTGCACCTGTCTTCACCACATTTCAATGACTTAATTTTCAAAACTCTATGTTTCCAGGTACTTTTTTTAAGAATACAATTCTATAAAAACATCTGGCCTTATTTTTAATTTACCAATTATAATAAATTATGAGGTGAAAACTTCTCGTTTCTTAACTTAATGTTTAGAGATTATTGCTTAGATTTAAACTCATAGGTGAAAGAGACTTTTTCACTTGCAAAGAGAGACAGTTTTGTTGGGACTGGGAGACAGGGAGTATATTAGATGATTTTAAGAGTTAGAAAATTTCTGAATGTTGAGATTTTTAGTCTTTAACAGGCTAAGATGTTCAGCCAAAACTCTGTTCATATGCCTTCTGCAGAGAAAATTGGGCTAGGAAGACCTCATAGTATTTTTTTATGTGCAAATCTGTTTTATAGGAGCAAAACACATATGTCTCAATACTTGCATTGCCATTGTTTCTTCTGTTTTCCCCCTTTTCCAACTGGGCACACAATATGCACCCAACATACCTATAAAAGGTCGACTGAAAAATCACATTTTATAGTCTGCCAAAGGAATGTTTGTATTAAATTGCTTCAGACGGAGAAAGTTTCATTGTGATCAGAACCCAGGAGATATAAAAGGATCATAAAGTTTGGGTCATAATGTGAGTTTATAAGCCTGGTTTCTTCTTAATTTAAATTATAGTGGCAGTGCAAGAAATTGTGGTTTACCAATAGCACTCGGCCTCAGGCCAAACACTTTCTTCCCACTAGCTGCTTGATAACCTGTCTCTGTTGCAAAGAGTTAACTGCCTTGCATAGATATTTCTTTCAACTTGTCTTTTGAGAAAAATAAAACTTAGTAATCACATAGAGGCACGTACATTACTCTGTTTTATAATTATGGAGCAGAAAGTATAGTGCTTCATGAACTTTCTCTTCTTGTTTTGTTTGTTTGTCTTGCTTTGCTTTTTTTGTTTCTGGATTAGTGCCAACACTCAAATGTATGCCCAGAGCTGAGCTCCAGGGAGAAGATGAATTTAACATCTCTGTTTAAAATTAAAATTTATCTTATAATTTGCCTGATTTGACTGAATATGTCTGTGATTTACAGTTTTTCATATTGTATACTACAAAATAAAATTTACACTAACATGAATCATATTCTTGTTTGTTACTGTAACTATTTGACATTTAAAACCTAAACTCCGTCAGAAGAAACTGGAACATAACAGGTAAACTCAGCTGCTTAATCTTTGACCATATCTGCTTGGCAAGATTTTTAAAAGGTAGAAATGACAAAAGAGGTTTGATCAAATCCAGTCAGCTTTAGTATTTACACCATAGTCTAATATCACAGCACACTGGCAAAGCATTGAGAAAAAAAAAAAGTGGGAAAAAGCACTTATTTTGTTATTATTTTCATAATTAACCATGACTGATTATATTTTAGATGTCTTGAATATGAATCCAAAGGTATTTTATGGTGGAAAATAATGTTGCAACTACAAATAAGAGAAATGATAGCTTCTTATGTCTGGAAAGGAAACAATGGTTAAATGTCTACATGTCATCTATACTCAGGCTTCAATTATTGTATGTATAGAGGAATTTTATTGTGAATGTGGGTTAGTAAAATGTTTTCCAAATTGCTGTAACATAGCTAAATACATGATAGATAATGAGTGATAGTCTATAGATGCCACAATAGACAAATGCCATATTCCAATAGTATATTTAGGTAATAAATCTTGCAATATGGAAAAGATATTGCTTTATTAGCAGTGTATTTATCATTCACTTGGTGTCTAATTTCCCAGGCTTGGTTTAATTCTTGAAATATGTTGCAATTTGGAAGGAAACTGATAGATTATCTAGCTCACCTGTCATTTGGTAAAGGAAACTTTTACAATGATAACTTGAATTTCCAGTTTCTTACACACTTTCAGGGCAAGTGAATTCACTGCCTGGAAAAGAATCCAGTTTGCTTTTTTAAGTGCTCCAATTTACTTATTCCTTCTATTGGATCAAAAGTGGTGTCTCTATGACTTCCTTTCAAAATCTATGCATCTACTTGAGTCATAAAGATAAATTTTATCCATCTTCCATTATGACTACTTTAAAAACCTAAGGCACGTATCATATACTCCCAATATCTTTCTTTCTACACATAAAATATTCCCACTTTATTCAAATGCTTATTGATGAGCTTTTAATATAATGTTCTAAATGTAACGTGACTGGTATACTCAACCTTATGGTTCTCTGATAGCCCCAGATAACTCCCTCTCTCATTTTAGGGTCTCTGCTTCTATTAATGTAGCCTATGATTTGATTGTCTTTTCTGGCATAATAACTCACTGTTGACAAATATTAAACTCACACTCAGTGAAAGCCACTTAGTAAAATGACAATATGGAAGACATCTCTTCTATGCTACACTGACACAATTAATATTTTGATCCTAGCCAAAAAACTTTACAATTTTCCCTATGGGATATTTTCCAATTGGTTTCAATCATTCTTTCATCCTATTGAGATCTCTTTTAGTCTTGGCTCTCCTGTTCAATCTTTGGCGGCTTCTCACCAATGTCAGAATGTGGTGGCCTTAGCATGTCACTAATGTCCTAACGGTTGAGACCTGTTTGTTATTATCCCCTTGAGAGCACCATTTCAGTAGTTATTAATTCAATGATTTATTATATCAACAAGCTCTTCTCTAATCTACCCATCTGATATACCTATCAAAATAAGTGCCTTTGAAAAGCAGTTTAGGGGTTGGGTGTTTTTGCTTTATAATTCAATGGTCAAATCCATTTAAAATGTTTCAACTATTCTATAGGTATAATAATGTTATAGAAAGTTCTATTTTCATTCCTAATTATACATATTTTTTCTTTTCATCTTGTACCTATGTGATTGATTATGAGATCTTTTGAAAAGGAATTAATATGAAAATAACCCACTATGTCTTGCATATTTCAAGATACACATCATGCACATTATAAAGTTATTAAAAATGATAAAATACAATTTAGACTTGTAAAAGTTCTCAATTCTAATGTCTGGAAATTGTGCACTGATGTATTCTACTGATGTATTCTTACACTTGGGTTAATCTCTACACAGGCTTGGGGTTTAAAAAAAAACTAATTCACTTGGAGAGAATAAAGAAAAACATTATGATTATTTAAAACACACACACACTCACGTGCAAAATGTAAACTCTGTGTTGTGATTTAATTCCACATAAGTAAACTATTTGCCACTTTAATTTTCCTTCAAGACATATTTGGAAGAGCAGTTTTAATTTATTCTAGGATCTTACATAAAATTTCTAAGATTCTGTATTTTATGTTCAACCCATAACATTGTGTTCATGCTTTCTCTATGTCTATTTTATTTTTGCCATACTAGGGATGTGGTACTGGTGCAATTTTTCTCTTCCTGTTTTTTAAAGAACAGAGATGAATCCAAGTCAAATTTTTATTAGCAAATCAAGTTGAACGAAGAATTAAAGAGAAAAAATAGACAAAGTATTCTGAAATTAATATTTTGTTAATATTTATTTTCTATATATTTATGATATTTATGTACAATAATACTATAGAAGGATTGCCAAGAGATGGATCAATCCAAAGTGTAAACTATTATCCTCTTTCAAAACCTTATTTATTTGTACATACAATAAGAAGACAATGTCCTGTTTGAAATGGCTTGAGAAAAAATAAATGGGTTTATATCCAAAAATCTCCCTCCTGCCATTGGACAAATAGCAGTGGTCACATTAAAAGTGTTGTGAGTGAAGGCAATAGTCAGATTCCTTAATGCCAGTTTTCTAGTGTGAGCTTTGTGCCTATGTTTTCAAGGGGAAGAGAAACAGCATCCTGCTCTATAAACTATGACCCATTTTCTTCTCACTTCTCCTTCTGGCGTTTCTTCCTCCTAGTCATACAAGCATGGCTAAGCTTTTGTACAGTGTATCATGGTGGTTAAAAGCACTGAAGTGAGCCAGATCTGAACTTGCTCCCTCCGGCTGAATCTCATCTTGAAAATCTGAACATTGTACACCTATATCCAGATCCAGTTACATAATTTATAGAACACAACAAAAGTAAAAATGTATGCCCCTGATTCAAAAATCAGGAAAATATAGCCTCTAAATATATTAAAATAGAAGAAGCCTGTTTTCTTTTTTCCATCACCTCTAGACTTACCATATTGTTTAGTATTTGCTATTTATTTCCATTTAAACTTTTAAGAATACAAAGATTTTTCAATTATGGCATAATATTTTTTGGGCGGGAGGACTTGAAAATGAACCCAGGGCCCCACACATGCTAGGCAAGCAGTCTACCACTGAGCTATCTCCCAAGATTATATGAGTCTAAACTTTGCCATCTTTTTTGTGTTTTTAAACATAAATTTCAAGTAAAGACATAGGAGCATTTAATTCATATGCAGGATCACTAGAATTACACATTTCATATTTCATGGCAAGTACATACAAATGTGTTTAGTTCTTACTAGAACAGTGGAAACACCACCCAAAACTATCTCAACTACTTTTATAACACTTTTTAAAATTTATTTCAATTGGTACATTATAATTGTGCATAAAAGTGATTTTTTAAAACATTTTTTGATGCAATGTCCATTTATATTCTCTACCTCCATCTAACTGATAAGTAAGGAAAGATAAACATGAGAAGGAACTAGGGGTGATCCTATCTTCCCCATTACTTCTATGTCCCCAAATTTAAGTGGTTTTGTAGTACAGGAAAGTAACATGAAAAAGATTATTTTATAGGGTTCCTTAACCCATTAGTTTTTTGAAGCATCATTACCTTCATTCTGTTTGGAGAAAGTTTGTTTTGAACAGAAACTGTGATCTTACAGGATCCTTAGTGTCCTCATTTTCTTTTTTAAAAATACATATAGCAGGGCTGAGGCTGTAGCTCAGTGGTAGAGCACTTGCCTCACATGCATGAGGCACTGGGTTTGATCCTCAGCACCACATAAAAATAAATAAATAAAATAAAGATATTGTGTCCATCTACAACTAAAAAAAATTTTTAAAAATAGATATAGCAGTTACCTTTGCCTCTTTTTGTGTCTTATTGAATTTTCATGTTTGATGGACCCATTGGAATTCTGTGCTCCTGGAACATCTCAAACACTATATGCCAAAGGAGAGCTGAGGAATGATAGTGGACATTCATATTGTGTATATATCCTTTATCCACATGCATTCTCACTCATTCCACTGCACTTCATATACAAGGCACAAATTGAAAAAGAAAACTGTCAAGAACTTCCAGACAGCAACAGCAGAGCATTAGCCAAATATTGACTCTTTGGAGCACTGTGCCTTGTGCTCACGTCCAGGCTGTATAACCAGAGAGTGGGCCATGTCTCTATCATGGCATTTAATGACCAACTTCCTTTTCTATTCTGTCCCTCACTCTGTGAATTGCAAATTTTGCTCAGAATTATCATCCTAATGCCTAGCACAATGCCTGACTTAGTAAGCACTCATTTTTTTTACTAAATAATGAATGAATGAATGAATGAAAATTAAACCATTATCAAACAGAACTTTTAAAGGTTAATAAGGAGTTAAAATTATCAAATGTAAGAAAATTCCAGATTACGAAGCATGCTCAATATGGTATGATATATACAATTTCAGCTGTTGGAAATAATTCAGTCGATTAATACAGGCAAAAATGCTGATGAGTTCCTTGGGTCTGAATGCAGATGTCACATGATATATATGGAGAGAGATGAGTTTGATAACCACTTCAAAAGAAAGCAAGTTCTATGAGAATAGGGATTTTCAGTATTTTGTTCTTTATTACCAGTACCTTTTGCTAAATACAGTGATTGACAAATACATGTTGAATTAAACACATTGTTTTAGTCAGTCTCCTGACAGGAACAATAAGAGGAGGGAAAGTTTATTTGGTGGCTTACACTTTTAGAGGTCTCAGTTCATAGATGGTCAGCTCCATTCCTTGGGGTCTGAGATGGGGAGAAAATCATAGCAGAAGTGTGTGGCAGAGGAAAGCTGCTGGGAACAAGGCACCAGGAAGTATAAAGAGACGAAGCTAGCTCACCAAATATATACCCCAAAGGTAGGCCCCCCAATGACCTACCTCCTTCAGCCACAAACTACCAGCTGGGTTGATAGTCACTACTCAGTTAATCCCTACCAGGGGTTTAACATATTGATTGGTTTAAGGCTCTCATAGCCCAATCATTTCATCTCTAAACTTTGCATTGTCTCATATGTGAGCTTTTGGAGAACACATAATATCTAAAACATGACACATATACATAAGAAAAATTTCTGACAGAGTGGTCAAGCAAAACTGTCATTATTAAATTCATATCATCCAGACTTCATGAGGAAGTCTTCTGACCAAATGTTCAGCCAATTATAAAATTTAATGAGGAAAATTAGAATTGTTCAGCACTAAGTAGCTCAGCCTTTTCTGGAGGTAAAACACTGCTTTGAAAGCCTCTTGTTTTTCTTATTTCCCAGAAAATCTTCTCAAAAAATCTACCTCTGGGAAACAGATGGTAAAAAAAGAATAAAAAGGAAAAGTGAAATAACCCCTTAAAACTCTAAATGCAAGATGCATAATTATTTCTTTTTAACAAGTCATCAATTATTCTGAAGAGAATGATGTTGTTAATATTTACTTATGTCATTACAAATAAAGTAATCGACTGCCCATGCCCTATTGCCCTGCTTATGTTTTTAGAGGAAAGCTTTGTCCAGATAGTGATAGATTCTTTTCCTGTGACTCATACATTACCCAGAGCTTTCTGGCTTCCTGGAATTTCTGTTTGAAATTTCAAATCTCTTGACAATAGTTCAATTTTTAAAAAAGCTTTAATTCTAATGAAAACAAATATTACAATAAATTAATATGTAATATATTTCTAGTGTGTGGCATCATCAAATATTGTCCATGGAAAAATATTAAAAATCACCAGCTTTTTATATGTAAGGGTAAGCATTAATTTTGCTAGGTGGGACTTCTGTACCAGATAACTCTGTTATCAGTCACTTCTGCCTTCCTTACCAAAACTCATCCCCCTCTAAGCTATATTTTGTTATACTATGTTACATTTTTATTAAATTTAACAATATGTAGTTACTTAGAAGCACAAAGAGTACACAAACTCCCAATCTTCTCATTCTTATGTGGTACAAGCTATGGAAGTCTGGTAGGTATCACTCCAAACTTTGTTTATCCCAAAGGTCATAACCTTCTATGTCCAGAACACTGTACTTGCTCTTTTCACTTAATAATATATCATGGACATTTCTTCCAGTCAATACATGGAGATTCAACTCATTCTTTTAATAGCAACAAATATTTCTTCTTGGAGATACAAGGTAAATTTTTAACGCTTGCACTACCAATAGGCCCCCCAGGTGCTTCCAGTCTGGGGACCTCCAGAAACAATGCATTGAGTGTTTTTTCCATATAATCTTTCATATCAATGATTCTCTATTAGAAATCCCTAAAATTAGGAACACTGTTTCATAGATATGTCCATATTTAAATTTTAAAAGACGCTGAGATTACCTGTCAAAATGATTGTAGCAGTCCCTATTTCCACTCTCTGTAAGTAAGCATTTTATATGCTACTATTGAACACCACATAACAGCATTGAAAATCCATCACTACTACTCACCTCTGCCTATCTGATGTTTGTTTTTGTTTTTATAAAATGGCATGCTAATGTTGTGGTTGGTTCTTTCATAACTATGAAGTTTGGTAATTTTTAATATATAGTGGCAGTTGTGGTCTCTGGTGGTAACTGCTGGAACCTTATACGAAAGATTGACAGAATTCCCATCCTTTCTTGACAAAGAGCAATTCTAAACCTATTTTTGACATTTTTTCAGTCATACCTTACTACACCACATGTAGGAAGCCATTTTATCTAGTTAGCATATGAAAAAGGATTTTATAATCATTTATATTTGTTAAAAATTACTGTGATTCTTTAATGTAGCATACCATTCACCACTGTATCAGCCATTAAAGAGAGAGTGAACCACACAGATGAAATGTTAGTGAAAGCATTGTTCTGTGGGAAAGTCCCAGTAAGGGGAACATAAACCCTCCTTAAGAGAAGTGGAGAATGAATGGTAGAGAAGAAATGTACATTGAGAATTCTTAAGTTGAGAAACATACAAAAAGAAAGGTTTAACCTTGTGGAATTCAACTTTTAGTGGCCTTCTATATGCATGTGAATGTTAGAAGATAACAGATAATTTAATATAATGATTATGGTTTCTCTCTAGGGATAGAAATTTATGCTATTTTTAATGTTATAAAGCCTTTCATTTTATTATTGGACCAAATAATATAATTGATAATTTAAAGGACCATAAATAAGTGGAGAGATGGGTAGATGGACAGTCAGACAGATGGAAGAAGACTAGGATCAGGTTTCTACCTGTTTGAGAATAGTAATTTGATAGGAAACAGTTATTCACAAGGATGAATTATTCCTTAGTTTCTATATAATATGCCATTAAATTTTCTTATCTTCTATAAATTTTGAAATCTAATAAAACTTTATCTCTGTGCAATCTGATTTTCTCTCACTGTGACATGCCGATAATGTCCTAATTTGACTCCTTGACTCAAATGTTTCCCATCCATACTTTCTATTTTATTAGGTTCTTACATTTAAAAGAATCACTTGGATGCTTATTTAAAAAAAATAGATCTGAGGCTATTTCACATTTGTAAAAAAAATCATAATTCCCTGAAGAGATGTCTACAATATTACATTCTTAAGAATTTTCTAAGTGATCTTTAATTATATTAAATTTTGAAAGAGAACATTCTAGAATTTGCTAAACTATATTAAATGGCTTGCTGTTCCCTGTACTTACTATTCACTGTCTTACTACTTTTCAAAATATAGTTTCACTGCTGAAAATATTTTTTCTGCTTTCTATTCAGCAAATTATCATTCTTTTCTATCCAGTTTGTAAGTTCCTAACTCCAATCATAGGACTGTACAACATTCTCTATATAGATACATAGGTTTATTCTACCATGTGTTTAATTTTGCTTTGATTATCTTTAATGAAATAATATCTTTAATTACCTTCAGGAAACTTAAATTTCATTTATCTTTGTTCCAGTGTTATACTTCCATATTTAACAATTAGCATCACTGTAATTTTGAAGACATCTAGTACATATTGAGAACCCATATTTTGCTAAGTTTTACATTCCAAATTATATGTGCAATACATTTTTAATTACTAATAGGCATTTTATTTCAATGTTATATACAAGGAAAATGCAACTCAATAAGTAAAATAACATTTTCAAGTTTAAACAAACATAAAATAATCAGAAACAGGATTTATACCTATCTGATTCTAAAGCCTATGGTCTTTCCATAATGTTTCAGTATGCTCAATACATATTGGTTAAATGATGTATTACATTATATGCTAGCTAATTCTCTAAGATTTCGCAATTAAACAATGATCAGCCATTTTTGTAAACCAAAATGATCTATAAAAATGAATGCTTTTTCTTTCCTCCACACATAATCTTAGCAATATTTCCCACAGAGATTGGTAAAAGAAAAAAAAGTAGTTACTTTATATTTTAAAGAGTTATATAATCTCATCCTGGATTTAGAGGGTCTAGAAGTTCACTTGAAAATTGCCTCCTCTTCATAATCAGGGAAGGAGGATTGGATTGTTACCAGGTTTATTTAATAAAGAAAAAAACTTAAAAGATAAACTATTTTAATGAAAATAGGAAATCAGTAATAGGTAAATTGTAATTACAATTTTAAGCATCTACTTGACGTTTTACTTCCCCTCATATATTTCTTATCCTAAAAGCACCACTGGAAATTAAATATTTGTCCCATTTTAAACACTAGGGAATAGACTTTCAAAAGAATGAGTTGCCCTGATTCGCACAGCTGGAGATCATTGGAGCCTCATTTTGAACCCAGTTCTCCCTGACCTCTTCTGCTTCACATTTTTCCCCTGAGAATTGGAAGTAATTTACTCTGCTACACTCTGCGTGAGAAATCTCCTATACCACCTCACCACTTCCTACTAAAGACAAAGCATACTGTTGATACATTAATATCATAATCAGATAAAACAGACAATCAAGATCATTTGACTCATTTTCAGGGATATCTGAAATCATTATTCTGCTCCATGATTATTAAATACATGTTGAACAGGGCCTGTAAATGACTATAGTCAAGTTTATCTTATCTAGTAAATTGATGGATTCCTGGACTTATCTGAAAGAAAAACATGAAAAGTTGGACAGACAGACTTCCAAATTTCAAGGATGACACAGATGCCTGTCTCCTTCACTGAGCAATAGCCATAGCCAAAGCTTTCTGCGTGGTTGAGATTATGAAATGCTCCTTCTCTCCTTCCCATATGGGGTAGGTAAGTTGAGTTCTCAGCTCCATGAAAGTGGAATTCTCCAAGCCCCAAATAAAGCTCTTATCCCCAAGATGTAAATTAATTTAAAGAGAATTTCTTCAGATTTGGCTTTTGGAAGTAAGCAAAGATATAGTTACTTGAGGATTTTGGTTATCTGGGGATTTTCTTTCTAATGCTAATCAATTGTAAATTATCAGAATTCCAGTACTGTGGGAAAAATAAACATAGATTTGGGGAAGATAAATGTAGTTAATTTGACCTCAGGAAGAAGAAATTATAGAACTGGGGGCCAACAGCTTCCCTATTGTTAAGTCTCATTCTGCCAAAGAGACCAATTTCTACTTCATATATCTGGTCTTATCTCCAACATTTAATTGCCCCAGTGCTGCCATCTGGCTGTATAAACCACAAACTCCACCCTTCCTCCACAGACGTACTTTGCTTTCTCTGAAATGTGCTTATTTCCAGAACATCTTTATTTTCAAATCTTCACAAATTGCGTAATCTTCTCTTCTTTCTCTAGATTGTAGCTGGGTATTCATGAAGGCTAACAGAGCCTAGAGTAGAAGAGTATTATAAGCAGTGTCCTATAATATTTAAAGAAGAGAAAAAAAGTATAGACAAGACAAATTTGAACAAAACTGTTGGTTTCCTTGAGAAGTTAAAATGTAGTGTGGACAGCAGAAATCATGGTCACTATTTACAAAGCAAAGACAATTCACATAGTGGGATAAGACATGCATAAAACATAAACTAGATTATGAAGTATGTATTTATTAAAACTCTCATAGATCAATAAGACAAAAAGCAAAACTAGAATGGACAAAAGTATGGCAGTCATTTCATGGAGAATGGAACTCAAATGGCAAGGATATGTACAGGAAGATGTTCACCTTCTTTAGTAATCAGAAAAATTCAAACTAAGAATTTAACAAGATGTCACTTTACACCTCCTAGACTAGCAAAGTATCTAAAATGCCTGTGGAAGACAATGCACAACAACACAGACTCTTAGATATTTGTGGTGGGAGTATAAATTGGAAAAATCCTGTGGAAAGCAGGCTGGCAGCATTTGTAGAGATGTACATTCTCATACTCTGTGACTCAGCAGTACCACTTCTAGAACTATGCCTATACACTAAAAAACACATCTGGTACATATTTCTTGAAACAAGAAACTTGTACACAAATATTCATAGCAACATTAATCATTATTGTAAAAATGTGAAAAGGACTTAATTATCCAATAATGAGGAAAATGGTTAATAAAAATGGCATATTCACAGGATAGTATATTTTAGAGACATAAACACGAATGATCTTCAGCTGCATGCCAAAAAAAATCAGCCTTAGAACATAATATTGAGTTTTCTTATTTATGAGCTTTTTAAAAATGGTATGTTGTATATCATTTTCTGATATTTGCTTGGTAACAGGAGCTTTATTTAAGTTGAGTGAATTTCACGTAAAGGAAGTTGGTAATTCAGCTTATCCCATCCATGTGTTTGAATGGCTTTTGACCAAGGTTTCTAGCTGGTTTTGATTATGTGTTCACACGTTCAATATGTGTGTGTATGCGTGCACATGCGTGTGTTTATAAATTTTTAAAAGGCAAAGCAATGATAAGCACTAAATTTAAGATAATGATTATCATATCGCTAGAAAGAGAGAGAGTTGCAGGAAGAGGGAAGATCACAGAAGTACCTTCAAGTATCTTGACAATGCCCTAGTTATTAAGATAAATAGTGTGGTGCTTGGGAGTTTATTTAATAATCATATTTTACATAGACACATATTTTTAATTTCTCAAAGATTACTTTAAAATAAAGTTAATGAAAGAATAAAAAGGAGAGGAAGAAGAGATTTAAAAGGAGGAGGAGGAAAAGGAGAAGGGGAAGAAAAGGAGGAAGCAGAAAATGAAGAAGAGAGGGAAGGGGAGGCAGGAGGCAAGAAGTAAATTTCAGATTCTGAGTCTAACGATTCATGAATGATGGAAGTTAGACAGGTTCCTAATCCCCTAGTACTCTCAAGTATAAAATGAAAATTTTGCTTCAGCATTTAAGATAAGAGGTAAATGAAATTGATTTATATAACTACATACTCCTGTTTCTTCCTGCCATCATCCTTCTCTATTTAGAAGGAATGCAAAACTGGGGAATGGGGGTGCAGTGGAAGGGGAAGGAGAGCTGGTGGCAAAGATAGTCACTCTATCTTCCCATCTCTCCTTTCTTTGTGGATCCTGTGATGCCTACCTCAGAGGCCTTCCAGATCCCAACTCCTCAGACATCCAGTGGCTCTAGGTTTTAGAAAACAACCTTCATACCTTTTTTATTTATGATATAAATCAAAACCCAGAGTTTTGAAAGATCCAACATTTTCTCAGCCAGGCCTAAATAAGAAACTCACAATTAGATGCAAATATGGCTTAGTCTTCCTTTGGAAAGGCAGGTTACATTCTAAAAAGGAATTGGTTAACTTGATTGGATCCTTGTTTGAGAAATTTGAGCTGAACTATTTTTGAGCACAGTTGCACCCAACTCCCCAGTCATCTTACCTAGTCTGCTACTAAGGAGAAAATCAAAACTAATAAGCATGACAGCTTCCAGGACCCAAACCTCACCCTGACAAGCCAAGTTCGAAATGCTCAATAAACATATATGTATATGTCGATTAATCCTGAAATGTCCAATATTAATACTAAGGGGCTTGTGTTGAAACACACTGCCTCAGGACCAGTTGAGTTGAGCTTGGTGGTTTTCAGATGGGGACGATTTTGCCCCAGGGGACTTTGAGCAATTCTGGAGACATATAATCTCCCAACTGAAGGCTAGGGAGGCAGTAATTGCTGGCACCTAGTGGATGGAAAGGACAAAGATTCTTGCTGGTAACATCCTACAATGCAGGGGATAGACCCAACAACAAAGAATTATATGGCCTTAAAATGTCAACAGAGCAGCTAATGAAAAATCTTGATTGGCTTTACATGAGTCACACTGAACAGGCTTTCATCTGACCTGGGAGTCCCAAGCTAGCTTTGTACTGTAAAGGAATTTTATGTCATGGGGCTCATAATACCTTACTGCAGGGGTTATTAAGCCAAAGATCCATAAATTGGCTTAAGGCAATTCATAAAATCCATGAAATCATATGCAAATTTTGTTCCTATGTGAAGTTTTTAAACATGAGTCTAAAGTTAAAAACTTTTTGAAAGTCTGAAGGCTCACACCTCTTTTAATATTTTCCCTATAAGCCTGTTGAAGTATCTAAAAATTTCAACAAATCAATGAATCCCTTTTAAAAAGAAATTTCACTTTGGATAAAGAATTAAGTAGATGATGTTTTTACTCAGAACTGGGTTTAAAAAATGTATCCAAATATAGCCAAATAAACTTTAATTCTGTTTCCAAGCCTATAAAAGAAATAATTATTTAAATTCAATTACTAGTATTTAGATCACCTAGCCACAACAGGCACTCAGTAAACAGCACCTTTGTTTGTTGTTCTATCAATAATTTTATAAAGCTTTGATATATAAAATTATAGACAGCATAAAACATAGCTCTTCCATAATATTTTAAGGCATAATTATTTGTCAAGTGAATTGTGAGAAGGGGGAAAGTAGATTTGCATATGAATTTATGAAGCTTTTTAGCACCATATCTTACCCTCTCAAAAAATATGAAGTAGATGGTGTGAGAGGTTTATATGAGAAAAGGGAAGCATGGACAGAGAAGGAACTGACCATGAAATCAGGGATTCTCAAGTCCACACACTCAGATTCTAGAGCCTGAGTTTTGTCCACTATGCCCATTTAGAAAGAGCCCACCCTCCACCTTTCTCACACACAGAAGAGACATTCTGAAGCTGGGAACAGTAACCCAGATGACAGACTGCTTTTTAAAGAGGCAATCTTTGGAGCTGGAGGTTTAGATAGAGTCTTCCAAAAACTAAAAAAATAAAAAATACTAACAAAAATTTTTAAAATCTCATGAAAAGTAGACATTTTCTGAAAATGAGCAGGTTTAAAAGTCCACTATAACCAATCCCAACTTCTTCCAAGTCAAGCTCTGCTGTTCAACCTAAAAGCCACTGTTAGCTTCCTTTCCGTTGTGTTCTAGCCCTGAGGCGCAACTCCTAAATGTCACTGCCATCTCCTTGTATTTTCCCTTTTTCTCTGCTCACTCAGAAGTTCCAAAGTAACTGACACCGTTACTTTGCCAGGTCACAGTGAGTATAACATGCTCATGAATTTGGAGGAGGAAGATCTGATGTCCCTTGATCCCATTTTTGGACTGATGAGACTACTTCTGTATGTATAGGAGGTTTACTCCATTGTTCAAGAAAATCAAGTTAAACATACCTTGTCACAAACTAGAAGGGCAAGGTGTGTGGGAGAGAGCTGGCCTGGGTGTTCCCACAGTACATAATGTGCAACAGTATCAGGTTTCTCAATCATGTGGCTTGACCATAGTTCCCTGTTCTTGTAACAGTTCCGCATTGCTGTAAAAGCCGCAAGGTTAGTAAAGTAGTAACACTTTGTAAGACTTTGGTACATCCGATTGTACCCTGTGGCGCTTCCGGGTGAAAGGGCATCCTAAGATATATATATACCCAAGTCAGCGGAATTATCGGGGCTTGAGACTTGTCTTGTCCTTTGTGTGTGTGTGTGTAATTCTTATCCATAGCTCCCTCGCCAATCTTAGTTCACTTTGTGCTGGTGCAGGCGCCGGCACAAGGAAAAGGTAAAGGAGATTTTTAGGCATTCATTCATATACGTAGCCGTCTTTTTCATTGAACAAATATTTGTTGAATGCCTTCATCAGGGCCAGGAACTCTGCTAACCACCAACACAAGAAACAAAACTGACATCCTCCAGCCCACTTAGAATTGGCCACATTCAGAGGATGAAGATTAGGGATAAAACCTCTGTTTAATCATTACACACACAACAATTATAATTATACACATTTAACAATGGATTATAATCGTAATAGAATCTGTGTATTAAAAATACCTAAGTTCTATGAGATCCTATAAAAGGGACACAGTCATGCAGGGCATATGTTTTGGTAGGTTTTCTGGAGGAATTTAGCAAAAATAGGAGTGAAAGAATGCTTCTGGCTAAGAAAACTGTATCTTCAAAGACAGAAGTTAGAAAAAAAGAGGGATAAAGAAAGATAACTTTTTACTCAGTTACACTATGTGGAAACATTTAGGCTAACTCAGATTTTTAAAGACTTCAAAGAGTTTCTTAGCTTTTCCTTTTAACAGAATGCAAAATTAAAAACGAGCTCTTCAACTCTCCATTATCAATAATTTTTTGATTACATAAACCAATGGCAGCATGAAAAAGAAAACCACAAGTTAAAAAAAAAATGTTTAAGGAGGAAATAAAAACCTTCAGTGGTGAATTGAACATATGAGCTGATTTAAAACTATGTTTCTGTTTCTACTAATGGGTCATTTTCACCTGCTTCTGAGGGCCCACCTGGCCTCAGCTGGTCTGCTGCAGCCCTGAACATTCAATGAGCTATCATTGCAGCTTGATCCCCAGGATGCAGAGGTGACCAAAGGGTCAAGGAACAGAAGCTGAGCCACTACAGAAATGGGTAATCCTCAAACAGGAAAATCCACTCCCAGATCGTTTGGAGCCAAATGGAGACCTGCTAGGCTCAGGGAAGCACCAGCTGGGTTTCTATTTGAAATGTGTAATCATCAGATTCACTCAAAGCCAAACCCCCGCATGGAAACCTTGCGGTTAGCCATATGTTTGGGACACCTTTGGTGTTTACTAATGCCCCAGGACTGTGAAGCAGAAGATCCACAAGAGGAAACCAGAGTGCTCTGAACAGAGGACGGGAGGAGATTGGAAGAGAGCCCTTTTGTTTGTGTATATGTGATCAAAGCTGGATGCCTTTCAACAGTGAGCCACTGTGCCGAACACAGAAAACTAAGCCCTTTCAAGTAATCCCGCTCAGGTTTCAAGCATATCTTTAGGAATCAGTCTATTCTTAAGAAATTTGTGGCATTGTTTCTTATTTTACTTTTCCTAGCTAGCTTCCCTTAAAATAAATAAATAAATAAATAAAAGACCTTTATGTAATCATGACAAAAATTGACACAATTGCTTTGGATTTCAGAGGATTGATTACAAGCACTTCTGAAAACAGAGATAGTCCCTCTTTTTCCTCCCTAAAAAGATACTGAAAGAAACAGAAAACTAAATATGTTTCCTAGACACAAGAAAAGTCTGCTGAAAGCCATTTTTCATTTTATTTCCATGCTGTGAATGCATATGCAGGCTATTCAAACTGCGGCAGTCTGGTTTCTCAAGTTAAACCACCAACCACCAGTCCATAGGGGTGAAAAAAACTATTTTTATGCACTGTGACATTTTTAACTTGTAAAACATTGCAAATGTAGGTGGTAGTTTTCAGAGTCTGGGGTATTTTTGGAGTTTCATAATCCTGCTAGTCAGAGTTCAAGGGCTGCTTTTTTTCAACATTTTGGCATGTCATGGCCTTTTCTCCATAACTGTACATGTTTAAAAAATAAATCTTTTTTCTCACTGCTCTTCCAGTCACCCTGTTGAAAGGCATTGGAATGGGAAATAGAACACACACATATTCACACTTGATCCTGCCCTGTTCTCTTCCCTCACTACCCTCTCGCCTTTTTTTTTTTTTACTTTCTTGCATTTTATTATCTCTAACTTTTCTTCTCCTGCTTTTCCTATTCACATATGTTTCTAAAAATAAACTTGATCTTCAAAACTCTGAAATTATGTTTCAAATAAGATTTTTTATTCTTCCCTCTTATTTATGAGAGGTACTTTTAAATCAAAGCATATCTCATGTATATTTGATTGTTAATTATGTTTTCAAAATATGTAAGAAATGACTTAAACTTTAGGAATTTATGATTATCTAAATGATGATAATTTAACTGTTTAAAATGTGAAAATCTGTTGTTTCCTTTTATGTTTAGTGATACATGAATTAATCAAATTCACTATTGGATGAAGGGATAAACAAAGCTATGATTATAGGATTCAATCTTCACTAACTATAGAGGCTGTGTGGTCCAGAGAGATCTAATAGAACAATCAGAACATGCATAATCAATATTTGCTTGAATTGTCTCAGCAGCCTCCAAAACTAACTTTTTCTGTTGTTGAGGATAGCTAATTGCAAAAAGTTCTATCTTATATACCAGGAACCTCTGTTGGTCCCATCCAGCCTTTTACAACAACATAAGATAACAAAGTGCCAACATGGACTCTGTCCTTTCCCTAATTATACACCTCTAATTCTTACTATCAGAGCTGGTGCATTTTACTTTAATATTTCCTCACTGATCTTGATTTTAAACCTTCTACTATTGGGATAGCTCTCTTTTGAAAGCCAATAGTTTATCAATATTCTACTTAGGTCCATGGGATGGTCACCATCAGTACAGGTTGGTCCAGGCACACTTGTGATTTGGCATCTGACTGATTTTTTTTCCCTTAAAGTATTAACCAACATTTATTTAATGAAGCAGGGAGAAACATTAAATAATGCAACTTGTGCATCTCTTTCTAAATATTTGTAAAGAAAAATAATGTTAATTGTCCTTTATTCTCTTTTTTTGGATCTTCCTAAAATAACCTTGATTCACTGAAGTAGAATGTGGAATTATCCAAAGCCATATCTGTTACAATGAAAGAGAGTGTAGATTGAATGTACCACCACATTTCCTTTCCAAAATCCCAATTTAAAAAAGTCTTCTCTCTGCTGACACCAGTTCTCCTCTCTCTGCCCACATTATTCAGCTTTCTTAGCCACTGACTGTTCTTTTCCATTTCTCTGAGTTGTCATTCCCACCCCCTACCTCCTAAGTCCCTCTCCCTTTTTTAATCAAAGCAATGGAGTTCTGTCTTGCTTCAATCTCCAACAGCCTATACCTCCACCCACTACTGTTTTCAAGCATGCCAGAGACCATTAGGATAAAGATGACGATTTTCTGCGTGAATGCTCAGCAGACAAAAGACCCTATAGTTAGTACAACTTACCAGTCCTAGAAAGCAATGGAAGGTTATAAATAACATTTTCTTTTTTCTGTCACATGTTCGGATTGAAAATAAGAAATTTCTTACATACTCTGGAGCTGGATCATTTTCCCTTTTGACAGTTATGTTAGCAGTTGCTGGTGCAAACCAGAGCTAACTAGAACCACATTTCCAACTATACCCAAAGAATGGATTTTTAACACCTCTCATAGACTGTCTGTCCAGGAAGTTGCCAGTCTGATGTATCTTGGTGTCAGTAATGTCAACATAAAAGGTGATGTAATCTGATCAGTGAAGAAAAAAATGAGATTTTTCTATTCTACAATTGACCTTGATATTCCAATAACTAAATAATTGCTACGTTAGTTTTATCACTTTTTAGCTCACTCAATTTTTATGTCAATTGATAAGCATCATTATACACTCCAAAACTGAATTTTAAAACTCAATTACATGATTATTTACATCTATACTTGTTCAATTTCTTCTTGATTTGGACCTTAAAGTCTAAGCTATGTAGATTTCATTTAATCTCAATTTAGAAACATTAAATGCACTTGTCCTCTTTCCCAGATATGAGTCATTGTAACTACAACAAGCCAATTTCAATGGCATCACATAAGAGACTGATATGCCTTTAAAGCTCACCAGGACAGGACAAAGCATCAACAACCACAACAGTTAGGGCTAGTGTCCAGTGGCCTTAGAGACTCTATCTATGCAAAGTGTTTAAAATACTTGCAAAAAAAATAGTAAAAAAATTTTTTGAAAAGATAAAATGATGCTTGCAGATATCAGTAGATGTAAAACTTTCATTTTATGATTCATAAAATCTGAAAATTTATCATTATTTCTTGATACATTTCCAGAGATTTATATACTGCATTAGAATTTTGTATTAGTAGAGAAACTACTTTATAACTCAAAATCCTCAAGAAAAAGAAGAAAGCAATAAACAAAACAAAAGCTGATGTGTCAAGTATAGTTCCTACTCTGTTTCAAAGACCTTCAGAAAAAGTAGAATATAAACATGACAATCTTGAAAATGACACAGGTGACTTTGCATCAGAATTTTCACAAATATATCATCATGCCAAAGACGAGTGAGACAAACTGGAAATGGATTCTTTGAAACCAAACCTACACTTCAGTATCATCCCTATTCAAACCCAGAAAATGTTTTCAAAAAGATTTCTCAATGTTATAAAATAAGATAGGGAATTATTTGAAGATGAAGAAGTCAGAAGAAACTATTGGAGTTAGTTCATAAATATTGCTTCACATTCCTACTGGTATGGACACAGAGTTTATTGGCAGCATGAAAAATTGTGCACAAAAGTATGTTTGAGATGCCATAATAACACCACTGATGTACTCTGGGTACTAAAAGTCTTTATTTTAAAATAAGGTTAAATATTCTTTTTCAATTTTTAATGGCTAAGTAAATTTGGTCAGTTTTTATGAAGTGTGTCATTTGTTTTTAATAATATTTTATTTCTGTTACTTTGATCTACTAAAATGCTTTTAGAAGAAAATTTATCACTTAATATCTATAGCTTTACTTTATGCATAATACATTTTTTTACATTCAAAATATTTAAATGTCTGCAAATAATGATAGTTTGAGTTCTTCTTTTCCTATTTGTATCCCTTTAATTTCTTTTGCCTAATTGCTCTGGCTACAGTTTCAAGGACTATATTGAATAAGAGTGGTGAGAGAGGGCATTCCTGTCTTGTTCCAGTTTTTAGAGGGAATGCTTCCAATTTTTCTCCATTTAGGATGATGTTGGCCTTAGGCTTAGCATAGATTGCTTTAACAATGTTGAGGTATGTTCCTATTATCCCTAGTTTCTCTAGTGTTTTGAACATGAAAGGGTGCTGTATTTTGTCAAATTCTTTCTCTGCATCAATTGATAGAATCATGTGATTCTTATCTTTAAGTCTATTGATGTGATGGATTATGTTTATTGATTTTTGTATGTTGAACCAACCTTGCATCCCTGGAATGAACCCCACTTGATCATGGTGCACTATTTTTTAATATGCTTTTGTATGCAATTTGCCAAAATTTTATTGATAATTTTTGCATCTATACTCACCAGGGATATTGGTCTGAAATTTTCCTTTTTTGACGTGTCTTTGTCTGGTTTTGGAATCCAGGTGATACTAGCCTCATAGAATGTGTTTGAAAGGGTTCCTTCCCTTTCTATTTTGTGGAATAATTCGAGGAGTATTGGAGTTAGTTCTTCTTTGTAGGTCTTGTAGAACTCAGCTGCGAATCCATCTAGTCCACGGCATTTCTTGGTTGAAAGGCTCTTGATGGCCTCTTCTATTTCCTTGCTTGTAATTGATCTGTTTAAGTCATGAATGTCCTCCTGACTACATGATTTTATGCTTAGAAGGTCCAAAAAATTCCACCAGAAAACTTCTAGAACCGATAAATGAATTCAGCAAAGTTGCAGGATATAAAATCAATATCCATAAATCAAATGCATTTCTGTACATTAGCAATGAGTCCACTGAAAGAGAAATTAGAAAAACTACTCCATTCACAATAGCCTCCAAAAAATTAAAATACTTGGGAATCAATCTAACAAGAGTGGTGAAAGACCTCTACAATGAAAATTATAAGACACTAAAGAAAGAAATTGAGGAAGATCTTAGAAGATGGAAAGACCTCCCATGTTCTTGGATAGGCAGAATCAATATTATTAAAATGGCCATACTACCGAAAGCGCTATACAGATTCAATGCAATCCCAATTAAAATCCCAAAGGCCTTTCTTATAGAAATAGAAAAGGCAATCATGAAATTCATTTGGAAAAATAAGAGACCCAGAATAGTCAAAGCAATCCTGAGCAAGAAGAGTGAAGCAGGAGGCATTATAATACCAGACCTTAAACTTTACTACAAAGCTATAGTAACAAAAATGGCATGGTACTGGCACCAAAATAGACATGTAGACCAATGGTACAGAATAGAAGACAAAGAGAGTAATGCACATAAATACAGCTATCTCATATTAGACAAAGGTGCCAAAAACATACATTGGAAAAAAGATAGCCTTTTCAACAAAGGGTGCTGGGAAAACTGGAAATCCATATGCAGTAAAATGAAACTAGACCCTCATCTCTCACCATGCACAAAACTCAACACAAAGTGGATCAAAGACCTAGGAATTAGACCAGAGACCCTGAGTTTAATTGAGGAGAAAGTAGGTCCAAATCTTCATCATGTTGGATTAGGCCCCGAATTCCTGTGGAAGCAACCCAGATGCCCTTTAATAGATGAATGAATAAAGAAACTGTGGTACATATACACAATGGAATATTATTCAGCAATAAAAGAGAATAAAATTATGGCATTTGCAGGTAAATGGATGGAATTGGAGAACATTATGCTAGGTGAAGTAAGCCAATCCCAAAAAACCAAATGCCGAATGTTCTCTCTGATTAGTGGATGCTGATACATAAGGGGGGTGGGAATGGGGAACATAGGAGAAATGGAGGAACTCTGGAGGGGGCGGGGGGGAGGAGGGGGGAGG
>PVHX01014883.1:0-48692 GCA_004024805.1 Geosciurus inauris
AAAAAAAAAAAAAAAAAAAAAAAAAAAAAAAAAAAAAAAAAAAAAAAAAAAAAAAAGCACAATAAACTTAAAGAAATAAAATTAAACAACAAAATTAAGTTGGAAATCAACAACAACAACAACAACAAGTAGCTAAAGAACTTTCAAGCCAGGCGCGGTAGCGTGAGCCTGTAATCCCAGCACTTAGGGAGGCTGAGACAGGAGAATCGCGAGTTCAAAGCCGGCCTCAGCAATGGTGAGGCGCTAAGCAACTCAGTGAGACCCTGTCTCTACATAAAACACAGAATAGGGCTGGGGATGTGGCTCAGTGGTCGAGTGCCCCTGAGTTCAATCTCCAGTAACCCCTCTCCAAAAAAAGAACTTTCCAATATGCGGAAATTGTACAACACATTTTTAAATAACTTGTGGGTCAGAGAAGAAAACACAAGAATTAGAAAGTATTTTGAATTGAATGACAATTAACACACAACACAGCAAAATCTGTGCCAAGCAGTTAAAGCAGTGCTTAGATTGAAATACGTAGTTTTAAATGCTTATATTACAAAAGAAGAAATGAAGAAAAAAGAAAATAAGAGAAGATGATTACTGGTTAAAACATCCACTTTGAGAAGACAGAAAATTAAGTTTATTTTAGTAAGTAAACCAAAATAATTATAAAGAACAAACACAATGGAATAGAAAATGGAAAATAATAGAAAAAGTAAATGAAACAAAATATGATTCTTCAAAAAGATCAATACAATTGATAAACCTCAAAAGCCAGGCTCAGGGGTGCACACCTGTAATCCCAGCAACTCAGGAGGCTGAGGTAGGAGGAGCTAAGTTCAAGGCCAGCCTCAGTGACCCTGTATTAGTCAGGGCTCTCTAGAGGAACAGAATCAACAGGAAGTATAATTATAAAAGGGGACTTATTAGGTTGGCCTACGTGACCAGAAGCTGGATAGTCCACAATGGCTGTCTGCAGGCTGGAGAGCTGGAAGGACCAGTAGCTGCGCAGTCCAAGAGGCTGAAGCCCCAGAACAAGAGGGATCAATGGTGCTACCCTGGTCCGAGACTGAAGGCTTCTGGAGAATCCACTTTGGAAGAGTGAAGAGGCGAGAGAGTCTGACATCCTCAGATGATCACAGCAGCATCGAGAACCCGTTCAACAGGAACCGAGCCTGCATCTGCCGCCACTTCCCTGTTCCTGCAACCCTCACTCCATCCAAGCCATCACTCCCCTGGATGGTGCTGCCCAGGCTCAGGAAGGGTCTCTATTTCCGTTGGCCGTCCCACATGCCAGCCATTCCCAGACACACCCACGATCCTCCTTGGTATCTCTCAATCCAATTAAGGTGACAACTCAGATTAGCTGATACAGACCCTGTCTCAAAATAAAAACTAAAATGAACTGGGGATGTAGCTCAGTGGTGAAAATGCCCCTGGGTTCAATCTCTAGTACCAAAATAGAAAAAATAAATCGATAAACCTCTACTTAGACTGATTTGGGTAAAAAAACTCACAAATTATCAGGGCCAAGATTGAAATTAAGGCAGATCCTACAGTCATCACAAATATCATAAGGGAATGTATGCAAAATGTATGCTAATTTTGTGTGAATTTTTTTTTCCTTTTGAGGTAGGGTCTCATTATGTTGCCCAGGCTGGCCTCAAACCTGTGAGCCTCCTGGTTCAGCCTTCTCAGTTGAGTTTAAGGCATGCACTACTGTATCCAGTATATGCTGATATTTTTGAACTTAAAGGAAATGATAACTTTTGCATTTCATTTCTTGAAAAATTAGAGACTGAAAAATGTGCAGTGTGACATAAGTAGGACAAAATGCCAAACTCTGTTAAATGTGGTTGGCAGGTACCTTTGCGTTTGTTATATTTTCTGTGTGCTTGAAATGTTTCCTAAATAAAGTTGAAAATTAATTGAAGAAAAATTATTTCTCAGGATTATTCAACCAGCAACTATTTTATTGACCATCTAGTATATGATAGGTACTGGTTCAGAGTCCTGGGAAGACAGAAGCCAATAAGACAGACAAGTCTCTGTCTCAAGAATACAGTTTGATAAACCAGGTACAGTGGCACGCACCTATAATCCCAGCACTTTGCGAGGCTAGACAGGAGAATTGCGAGTTCAAAGCCAGCCTCAGCAATAGTGAGGCACTAAACAACTCAGTGAGACCCTGTCTCTACATAAAACACAAAATAGGGCTGGGGATGTGGCTCAGTGTCGAGTGCCCCTGAGTTCAATCCCTGGTACCAAAAAAAAAAAAAGGTAGGGGGACTACATATGTGGGAGGCCTAAGCCTAGAACATACAGAGGAGGAAAATGGTTTAAGAAGGGGTCAGATTTCATTTTAAATGCAATTGGATGTTCTTTGAGGTCTTCAGCAAAAGAAGATGTAAGGTACCTTGGGCACTGTATAAAAGATGGATTGTGGGCTGAGGCTGTGGCTCAGTGGTAGAGCACTTGCCTAGCATGTGTGAGGTACTGGGTTTGATTCTCAGCACCACATATAAATAAGTAAATTAAACAAAGGTCCATCAACAACTAAATACACACACACACACACATATATATGAAGATGGATTGTAAGAAGGGAAGACTGAGAGCTGGGAAGATGTTGCCAAGCTTCAGGTGAGAAAAGAGGATGGCTTAGACTAGGATGGTAGCAGTGGAGAGGAAGGGAAGTGGAATAATTTGAGGTTTGCCATGTATATTATCAGCTGTCATTTTCCCTCTATAAGGAACAAAGAGGCGGAACTGGTCATCTCATTCTCCAATCTTGGCCATCTTCATTACAACCTAAATAGTTAAGTGCAGCAGCCACTTTTCCCCTCAAGTTACTTGCTTCAGGCACTTCATCACAACCCGGGGGGGGGGGGGGGGGGAGTGAATAATTATGATGTCACATGACGCAGATTACAAACATTCCCTTTTGCATTGGCAAGTGACTCAGCATGGCATTTGGGACACACAATGCAGCCAGATCATTCCCAGACCACCTGGGACTGCTCCTGGTACCATCTGTTATATCAGTTGGGATCTGGTCAAGAAATCAGAAATCATAGTAATCACTACACAAGAAATAATTTCATGTAAGAAATGGGTTGGATGGGTATTGGAGGACTAAAAAGGTCAAAGGGGAGTTCAGCAGTTACTAGAAAAAAAGGAAATAATTGTTGATATATGAACCCTCTACCATCCTAAGGCCTGAAGAAAGAAAGGGAAGAGGTTGAGGTCATGCAGACCTAGAAGGCTGCAACAGAGTCCCATGAAGCCAGGATCCAGATCCCCAGGCAGGGGGCTAGAAGCCAAAGCTGGTATCTTCAATGGAATGCAAGGTAGGAAAAAATGGGAAATTAGAACTAGCTATAGATAAGTGAAAAATGGTTACTGTGTGAGCCTCACAGGAACTACAAGCAGACAGGAAAGACCAGTTGCTTCTCACTCCTGGTTTTCCTGCATCTTCTGCACCTTGGGGAGAAAGAACCTAATGAGAAGCTGCTGGTGAAGGAGAAACGTGGTTCTCAGAGCCAAGGTCCCTGCCTCACCATCATTACTGGAGCCACTTTCTGAGATATTAACTCTGCTTTCCAGAGCATACCATCCTCAGATCCATTAAAGCTGTCCAGAATACAAAGTCACTACTCTGGTTTGGAAGTGGTTTTGCCCTGAAGATTCACATGCTGGAAGCTTGTCACTCGTGTGATGGTATTGAGAAGTGATGGAACCTTGAAGAGATGGGGCCCAGTGGGAAATGATTTGGTGAGGAAGCACCACCCTCAGAGGGGATTAGTGCTCACCTTGAAGGAGCGACTGGACTAATTCTGTCAAGAGCAGGCTGTTATAAAGTAAGGGCGCCTCTCACACCTGGGCTCTTCTGCACGAGCTACCCGAGGTTCTCACATGAGACCCCAACATGTGATGCCATCCTGCCATGTTATGATAGGGCATGGAGCCCTTGCCAGATGTGGCCCCTGAGCTTGAACTTCTCAGGCTCCAAACCATAGCCAAAATACTTTTCCTCACATAGTATCCATTCCTGGGCATTCTGTCACAGC
Source organism: Geosciurus inauris (assembly GCA_004024805.1). Classification (NCBI taxonomy): domain Eukaryota; kingdom Metazoa; phylum Chordata; class Mammalia; order Rodentia; family Sciuridae; genus Geosciurus; species Geosciurus inauris. The sequence goes on from PVHX01014883.1 coordinate 4,056, forward strand.
AATACCAAAGGCACCAGGACACTCATGGAGCAGCTATTTGCGTAACACTGTAACAGAGTTTTTAAATTCAACTGGAGACTTACATTTGTGGTTTCCAGAATGTAATGTGTTACTGTATTGCTTTTTAAAGTGATTTTAAAGGCTTGTTTATAATCATAGCAAATATTTACAATAACAAGTTTATAACAGTAGCCATAAGAGCTAGATATGTGTTAAATTTCTTTCTTCCATTTTCTTTTCCAATTTCTTCAGGTGACCTCTGTTAGCATCAAACCTGGCATTGATTGAGGTTGTTTCAGGCTCAACTACTATTATCTTGTTCAAAATAAAGTAATTGAAAGTGTGTCTGGTAGTAGGAGACATGGAAGATAACTCATTCTTTTCAGAGGGATATTTTTGAAAAAAAGCTTCACTTTATATTAAGTCCTATAAGGGAATGCTCCTTAAACTCTCTGTGGGAAAGGACCACATTTCATAAGTTTTCATTCCATTGAAAATGGATACCTTGTAAAAATTAGTGAAAGTGAATTACTAGAAAAATGAAGTTTAAAAAAAAAGACAAAATAAAAGCTGTTTTGTATTGTTAGTTCAACAAACAGGAAATTATATTGCAATAAGTATTCCTAGGGTAGGCATAACATAGGAAGAAGAAAAAGTATGAAAAGTGTACATACTGTTTGTTCACTGAATGTATGTATATGGTGATTAACACAGGCTCACTAGTACACTTCTCATTTTTTTTCATTTTGAGGGAAAAATGATTCCTCATATTAAACATCTATATGCACACTTCAAAAGAACACAGTATAGATAAATATTAAGGTTTTAAAAAAAATTTTTTTAGTTGTAGATGGACACAATGTCTATTTTATTTATTTATTTTTATGTGGTGCTGAGGATCGAACCCAGTGCCTCATGCATGTGAGGCAAGCGCTCTACCACTGAGCTACAATTCCAGCCCAATATGAACTTTTTAACGTGACAAATTGACTTGCTCCCTGCTTGACAATTTATCTGACCTAGATAAGATTACTAGTAAGATTACTTGTAGGGGATAATGACTATCTAAGGTGTTCTATGCTTTGTTTTAATAATAACATAAAATGAAACCAGTCTCACAGAATTGAACAGAAGAAGATATTTTAGAACAATTTCAGTTAAGATCAGTTTTAAATTTTTATCAAAAGTGGAGCAAGTGCTACTCTGTTTTCAAAGTCCTTCACTCTTTCAATAGAAGTAAGTTCCAGCCATGCATCCTGTAAGTTACAGTTAAATTTAAAATTATCTTCTGATGAAAGAAATGGGTTCTGAATCCATGATTTTTTAAAGCACAGATCTTCTTTTGATGAAAAATACAATTCAAAATGCTTGATCAAACTTTACAATGTTTGGTGATAGCTCCTCACAGATGTGCAAGAAAAAGATCATCACCTATGTCATGGATGATTGTTGAGTTTTGGTACATGTGTCATAACAATCTGTAGAAACTGTTCTTCCAAGCTTCAACTTTCATTTTTGTCCTTTGACCTTACCTGCCATTGAAAAATATGCTATATTTCTTTCTTGCATGGAAGCATAAAGATCATTAAAAACAGTGAGGTGTCAGATGAATAAGCAGTCCTTCTTGTCCACTCCATATCATCAACAAGTTGAGACCAAACTGTCTAATTTACAGAAACTTTAAGAGCTGTTCTGTGGTTAAACATTCTTGAACACTTTGCCTCTTGATTATCATCATACCTCAGCATGCAAGAACAGCTGTTTATGATCTTCTTCTATAAGATCCTATGACACAAGAGAATAATCTAGAATTTAATACATGAGCCTTTACCTAATTCACAATTTTCAGTACAACACGATGCCATTGCTTATTTCCACCAACATTTCTTTTCATAGCAGGATTTTCTCCTGAGAGACACAGTACATTGATTTACATTTTGGTATAAGCTCCTTAATCAGGGTAACTGTTCCAGAATGTTTTCTGCACCATCGGAACACTCCCGCACAGCATTTAAATGCCAAACCACATTTGCTGACAATGTCATCCTTCATAGTTCAGACTTGGTTATGTTTGTCAGTAACAAAGTTGAAAAAAGAACTCTTCCTTCATAACACCGGCATGTTCAAATTGCAGATATACAGGGATATGATGGAAATGATCACGTTGAATTGAAAAAGTGTGTTACTAGCTTTAACTGCTCCATGAGTTAGTCTTCCATCTCATTAGCCAGTCCTGGAACGTGCTGAGTGACGGTGGCACTGGGAAGTGGCACTAGAGCCTTCTTTGCTGCAGATTCACCCAACCTTTCCAGGCAAATAGCTTTAACACAGTCTTTCATTAATATCTCAGTGACTATTTATGGATTTAGTTTTGGCAAGCTGAAGTATTACTTATTAAGAAGTCTGTAAAGTCCTGATGTTTATATGTGAAATACTGAACATCTGCTTCAGTTTTTTAGTCCAATATTCTTTCTTTCAAAAAAGTTCTTGTGATTTTTAACTTAATTTTTGTAAGTAAACAGCCTGTAAGTGGTGATGGCCTCACTGCTTCAGAGCCAGTACATCTCCACAAGTCACTGAACACTGTTTTTAGCACATCCACATCAACTACAGCTAACAAAGGGACTCAGTATGTTAGGGCTCTGAGTTCTAAGGAAACCAATGTGAACTCCTTGGGTCTTTATTTTTCTAGGATCACTTCCATTGTCACCATTTGGGTTATACTCCTGTCATGCTCAGAAAAGATAACTATTTTCTCATCAAAAAAAAGTCCAATGAACCTTATTTTACCTCCAATAAACTGAAGGTGGATATAAAAAATGATTGTATTGCTTTAATTAGCTAATAAAATTAAACCATAAGCATAAGAAAAATTCTGATTAAAAATATAAGTGATCACATATTTTCACAGATTTTATACACTTTTAGGGTACAGTTGACAAACCAATCATATAATATCCTATGTTGCAATAGGGTCCTGTGGCACATGATTATTTATCACACAACTTGCATCACATATGATTCACCCCTTGAGTTCACCAACGCTGAAGAGTCTATACCACATTCAAAGAGATGAGTCTATCCTTGTGAACCTGGTCATCATGCCCATGTTAAATGGCTATAAAAGTTTCTAATATTCCTAACTTTGATACTTAACTTGTCATGCACCAGTAATAAGCAGTTTATGGTCCAGCACCCATCTGCAGACTATTTATACTTTGAGTAGCAATGTCCTGAGGTATTATAGATATGTAACTGTGGGATGAGGGAAGCTGCATTAGTCAGCTTTTCATTACTGTAATAAAATACATGAGGTAATCAACTTAAAAAGAGGCAAGGCTTACTTTCACTCATGGATTCAGAGGTTTTAGTCCAGTTGACACCACTACTTTTGAGTTTGCGGCAAGGCAGCACAACATGGCACGTGGCACATGGTGGAGCAAAGCTGATGCCTCATGCATGGGATATGAAGGAGAAAAAGGAAGAGACGAGGGTCCCACAAACCCTTTCACAAATCCTTTCAAGGGCACACCTCTAATGACCTACAACCTCCCACTAGGCTCCACCTCTTAAAAGTTTCTACCACCTCCTTCAATAGCACCAAGTTGGGGACTAATAAACCTTCAACACATGGGCCTTTGAGAGACATTGCAGGATCAAACTAAAGCAGTGGTAAAAAAAAAAAGTATTCAAGGAAAACTCCCAGGCAACTTTTAGCTTCAGTCAACAAGTAGTTGGTGACACCATGCCATTCAGTAGAAGTAGTAGAGAGAAATACATTTGGATATGTTAAATTTGAGGTGCTTATGATTCACCCAAGTAGAGATGGTAAGATGGATGATTCTGGAACTAAGAGAGTGATCTCATCTAAAGGTGTAACTAGAAATTACCAGCATTTAGATGTTATTTGTTAGAACTTTTAAACAAAGAGAACGTATTACATGTGCAATGCAAAAACTTTCAAACACTGAAAAGTTCAAAACACATTTGAAATCATGCTTGGCTCACATGCAAACTCTCACACAGGCACATTTGATTAAAGTTGTTCTTTGAAAGGTAGCCATTTTTATTGCAGCTTTTGTTGAAGGCAGCAAGCAGCCTGAGATACAGGACTGGTTGGTAGTGGGGAGTGAAGGGGCATGTGGGAGGGAAGCGGCAGGGGGCAGGGAGATAGGGAGGGGGCAGGCATAATTCAGAGACCTCAAACTCAAGATAAGGTGATACTGGATCTCTAGTCATGTTTTTTGTTTAGCTAGCATAGTATTTTTAAAATGTTAAACTGTAGATGATTTTAGGCTACTTGGGTACTTTCCATTTGTCCCAAGCCTCACCCTAAATGGAATAAGTCCTTACTCTGGACTAGGCATCATATTAGATTCTCCTTTGTGCTGTCTCGGGTACCTAGGCAACAACAGAAGATTAAGAGTATTAATAGAATTTTCCTTATGAAATCTACACACATTTATTTCCCTTTTAGCCATACCCATTTTCTTGGTCATCAGTAAAAATTAAAGTGGTTATAACATCTCTTATTAAGTTCCTATTTCTGTTGTAAGAAATGTGAACTATACAAGTCACCGGGCATTGGAACCCTGACTTTTGATATGATTTTGACGATTCTTTCTGCTCCTGAACTGATAAGGGGTTTGTGTTTAAGTATAGAGCAGCACATGAAGGCAACAGGATGAAGACTGTTATTAAAGTTACTTGCGGGACAGATGGAGTCATAACAACATGCTCCTTGAAACCTGTGACTGTGCAGGCTAACGGTCTCAGCAGGTAAAGACCAGATGAAGTAAGAAGTCATTTCAGCCTCTCTTCTGGCAGTTATCTTTCCATACATCACATAACATCTACCCTAAAATTACCTTCTGTGGCTATTAACATAATTGTTTGTTGGATGAATGATGGATGAGTAAACAACTGAACACAGTACATGCGGCATCTCTATCTTGATGAACAAGAGAGCTTTAAATAGTTTTCTTCTGAATTCATTTTTGAAAACGGGCTTCAAGATCTAATATGGCTGGGTTAGGTGCTGAAATTCTGAGTACAGAACATGGAGCTAAGAGAAATTTTAGTATGAGATATGGAAGGAGAAAGGCCATGTTTAATCAAATACCTCTAGGGAAAAAAAAATAACCTTTTGAAACAGTCTATTTTCAATAATCATGGAGCACACATTGCCTTTTAAGATTTGTTTCTCAGAACAGCAGACATCATTTAGTCTAAAAGAACATGATGTGGCTTAATTATTTTTTTTCTCTTCTACATTCTCTGCCAAGAACTGTGGAGCAAAATGAAATGACAGTGCAGGGAGACAGCTGCTAAGCAATCTCTTTATTGTATTTCAAATAAGATAGCTGCCTCATGTCTGTCGCTAACATATAGCCGCATGCGTTCTGAAGTAAGCTCTGCGGATGTCCCCCTCCCCCACTGGGCTCCAATTTTAATAAGTAATACATCATTTGTAATTGGAAATGTGTATCACTTTAAAAAGTTTGCTGCATCTTGCTTAAACTTTTAAAGACTTTTGAGTCTATTGCTTGACTTGGAAACCAGCAGCTGGATTTGCATACATAATTTGATATCGATTGAGCACCTTCTCCAGGCAAGGCACTGAGAGTTTAATGAGTAAGAAGAGAAGCAACCTAGGGCAGAGCTCTGAGGGAGAGAACATTCCAGGGACGGAGTCCTGGAAAGCTGGTCAAGAAAGCAAGAAGGGCAGGGATGGCAAGGGCAAAGAGCATGCTCAGAAGGATGTCCAGGGCTCAATAATGGCAAATATTACAAAGAAGGACTGAAGTACCCACTGGTTTTAGGGGTAAAGAGGTCACTGTTGAGCCTGGTCAGAGAGGGTTCCACAGTTACTGGAGCAGAAATCATATCACAGTGAATTGAAAGGGATTTGGATATAAGTGGAAAAGTGACTACAGCTTAGGTGTAGAGCTTTCAACAGAGAAGATAATTGATGCAGTCAGATTTGGAGAAAGCAGAAAGGGGCAGAGGACAGATCTATGGTGGAAGGATTTGTCTGAGCCTGGGGGGCAGGGGAGATAGCACGTTTGCCACTGTGACAGGAGGGAAGAAGTTAGCTGTCAACCATCACCCGCATCCTCACCAACATGGTACATAAAACTGCACATCAACACAGGAAAACTATAGAGGGAAGGGGGAAGTAAAAGACATTTGTTATGATGGCTTCAATTTTCTTAAAGAAACAAGATGCAAGGTCATTAGCAAGAGTAATGGGGAAGATGGCAGAGCAGGAGCCTGAAAAAAGTGGTGAAGGTTTGGAAATGTTTCTGAGCAAAGAACTGCCTGAGAGAACACAAAGTACCCCTGGTGGCACAGAGGTCCTGCTAGGGACACATGTTTGATATGACTGCAGGCACTCAGCAACCCAAGTGTAAAGCAAAAAGATGGACAGGTTGAGGTAATGGAAGTGTCCCAGGGCTGGGAAGTTGAGGGCATTGCTAAGAGTACGATGGACATGGGCTCCAGGCTGGGTGGGAAAAGAAGAGGTTAGCACAGTCTGAGAACAGCATAGAGGGGTCAGGAGTTACAGGATCAGCATCAGGCACAGGCTGAGGGGACCTTGACCTGGGCCCTGGGTGTTTGGGGGATCCACTCTGGTCCTATTTATACCCTTCTCCACAGAGCAAGGAGTCTCATGGTCCAGGGGACATGCCCACCCACAGCCTATCCTCCCCACCTTTTAGATGACATTCTAGGTACCTGGGACCCCAGATTGACCTTCCCAAACAGCCTCGTGCCCATTTTTAGTGCCTGTGTACATCTCTTCCTGAGGGTCTCCAAAGGGTAGCCAACTGAAGGGATGTGGCTGAGCTTGGAGGTGAAGGCTGGGGGTCCTCCATGGCAAGTGTGAGCCTCCTTGGCATGTCAAACAGGGCTGAGGAGCAGAGGTCAGCACCCCCCATGCCATGGATATTCCATGTGGACCTCCAAGGAATTGATGAATAAACTCTGAAGCAGTTATTTGTCTTTTAGCTTGCTATTAATGTATATTTGTCAAAGTAAGAAGATAACATTGGTTTTGTTTAATAGTTTACCCTTGGTTTATAACTTTTTAGTATATGGACATGTAATGTGAGAGTTTCTATTTTTATTCTTGCCCCAACCCCTGAAAATTCTGGGGTGTGCCTGAGACAGAGTGTCAGCTAGGTAAGAGGTTAGAGTAGGGATTATTAGACTTATAATAATAAGGCACAGTAAGCATTTCTTGAAAATTCTCAGCCCTTTGCAACACATAAAAATAATAGGTAAAAAAATTTTTGATCTTTCTATGTATGTATGTATGTCTGTCTGTATGCCTGTATGTCTCTATCTATCTGTCTGTCTATCTATCTATCTATCTATCTATCTATCTATCTATCTATCTATCTATCTCTGTATTACAGAAGCCTTGTTCCACTTATCCTCTTCCTGTATATCCATCCAGTCTCTTCTCTGCCTTGTTCTATGTCTCTCTGAACCATATCTCCTGCTGAGTTTGGCCAACAGAAGGCATAAGCAGGAGGCAGGAGGGTGGGAGGAAGGAGAATTACATTTCTTTCCTGCTCCCTCCCCTCCTCTGGTCTTCTTTCTGTAGTGGATGTACTTCCCGCCAAAGCTCAGCCTGTACTAGATAGCCCTTCTCTACACTTCTAACTCTTCCTGGACTCCAATAATAATGTTTTCTTTTCCTTTTCAGGACTGGGAGTGGTAACAGCTTTCTATAGTTCTTCATCTCTGGATTCCTCAAATGATCTTGTTGGATTCTTTATTTCTGCCCAGACTTCTGTAAATAGTCCCTTCATTACAATCTCTTGAATTTAAATATCTGAATACTACATTTTATTCTGGGGCCCTGAATAATAAAACCAATTCTGAAAACAAGGAAGAAAAGTCTCTGTGAGTAGAAGAGAATAATAAGCCAAGGTTAGTAGTGATGAGTATAACTCTGTGGTTATTGTAAGTTTGGAGGTGGGGGCAGGTGATGAAAAGACTTGGGGCCTCAAGCTTCTATATCTAAAGGCAAAAAGATGAAAATACTGAACACATCCCCAAAATATCAAAGTTGGTGTGGGGTAGAGAGGATATTAGTTCCAATTTTCTTTTTCAGTTAGGTTCAGGGCCCCCAAGTACCTATAATTACAAATGAAGACAAAATGCCTACATTACAAAAGATAAAATCTGCATTACACATTTCTGGGCATAGAAATTACTTTTTGCAGTAAGATTCCCAACCTATACTTAACTTACGACTTGTTTCAGAGCTAAGTAACTGGTAGACCTTGGTTAAGGCAACCCCAAACTCCTCAAAGAGAATCTTTGTAGGACAAATCCATAGAGTAGTTAAGCTCTCAATAAAAGAAAATCACAAAGTGTACAAGGATATGCAACATGATTAAAAGTAGTACAATAAATGGGACCACTCATAACTGAGGATATATACAATAGAATATTTATGGAAAAATATGTATAATAGAGTACTTCTGAAAAAGTACTCTAAAAACCCTCAAAACCACAGTGGAAGGATTACTAGCTATCAAGCAATATTGTAAAGCTGGGAAGCTGTTAAATCTGAAAAGGTAGAAATGAGAAAGGACCAATTGAAAATCTTGAAATGAAAAACAAAACAAATGTAATTTTGCAAGTTTGACACAGCTAAAGAGAGATTTAAAGAACTAGAAGGCAGAACTGAGAAAATCTCTTAGGATACAGTATATTAAAAAAAAAAGGGGAGACACACAAGATGTTTAAAAAAAGCACCAGCATTAAACTAAAAGAAGTTTCAGAAGAGAGAGAGAACAGAATAAACAAAGTTGAAAGAAACACCTATTTATAATAGAAAAATTCAGCAGATTGAGAATATGAAGTATTTTCCTTATATCTCTTTATATTTCACCAAAACCCCACAGCAACATGACATAGAAACACATAAGCATGCCCACTATCATCCCTACTACCCAATATTTTATCAGAGATCCTGACTCATTAAAAAGAGCTATTTGAACATTAGATTTTTGGGAGGGTTTACTTCCTGGTAATGGTTCAGGGTTTTGCTAAGGGAGCAGCCAGTTAAAGTATAGAGATGAAAGTCACTAGAATTGAAAAAGTTAAATAACTGAAGATCTAACGTACTGGGTGGTTTTGATGATGGCAGGGCTTTGAGTTTTGAGGGAGGCAATCATGTATTAGGTAACCAGGAGATTGGAGAATGGCAGTGCTATGGATGCCGAGGGCAAATCAGTCAGATAGCAGAATGATCAAATGGTAGGGTTACACAGAGTGGGCAATGATGGCATCCAAACAGCACTGTGGTTCTCTCAAAAGCCCACCAGGAAAAGGCCTTGGGGAAGAGCCAAATTTCAGTTAAAAGAAGAATGCAGATTCAATGTTTCACCATCCAATTATGGATGTAGGAAAGTTTGTTTAAGATAGAAAAAGGATTCCAGGGATGTCCTCAGAAAGTCTGAGAGAGAAAGAGTGGAAGTTGAACCAGAGCAACTAAACACAAAGGGGGATAGGATGAGACAATCGGGAGAATGGAAGGGGCTTCTGTTTTTAATAGAGATAAGGCTGTGAGCCTGGTGGGATTTGCTGGTGTTGAGGATGAATGTCTTTTCGTTATGTCTGTCACAGTCTGGATACTTCAAGGAAAATCCATTATATATGTTAAAAAATGGAATGCAAGACCTCCTGGGGATTACGATGGGGAGAATAAAAACAAGATATGTGAGATATGGAGGGAAAAAAGCTGCTAGTGGTTCAGAAAACAGCTCAAATATCCTGGTTCAGTCAAACGGCAGCAAAGTCTGACCTCCAGATCAGACCCACTGCAGAGTTTTCATTTAACAACGCCCTTGTACTATACTGTCACCCACACTTAGACAAACACAGAAATATTACAGTTTATCAGTACTAGAAATCTAGAGAAATTATGATATGGCATGAAAGCATGTATCTGAAACACACATCAAGACTGACTTACAATATTTAGGAAAGGCTGGATATATAGAATCCAAAAGTTTTTAATGGATTATCTTATTACATTAAGGCTACTTGAAATATTTTATTTTACAATTGCAATGAAGAAGCTGTAATGCAGTTAAGTATACTTTGCATAGTTAACCCCAGAGAAATAGATTTTGGAGATCAGTCAGCTGCCCCCAAAGCGATTGCCTCTGTTGCATCTGCCTTATCATTTCCCCTGGTGCAGCATGTGGAATGTTCAAGAATTAGGAGGCATCCCTTTCAGTAATGACCACTGAGGAACAAATATATGAACAAGCAAGGATTGGCATCTGTTAGCTTATGAATGTGGAGTGTTAATTATGTAAGACAAATACAATGTGTTCAAGGAAATAGTACTCATTCATCCACATTTTTGAAATGGAAAAGCACTACATTTAATTTGTGGTTCTCTGCATTTTAAATAGGCAATTCAATGAAGCAATAAATGTGTTCATAATGAATAGATTTTTCTACACAGGGAACTCTTAATGGCAGTGGCACAACTGAAGACAACCTGGTGAACATAAAAGTAAACAACAGAATGATATAAAGATAATCTGAGTCGGCCAGAAAATCACACTTTGGTTTAAAAAAAAAAAAAAGAATCACTATTGTTGAGGATAAATCGTAGGGGTCATGATATAAACGCATCATTGTGTAAGGCAATAAGATCGCTGTAATTAACTCACCAGCATCTAAAATAAGATACGGCTCCCTGTACAGCCGCCAGTCTCCTCATAAAACTGCCATGCTTGGTCCTCCTGCAGGCCCTCAGGCCCTCCAGTCTCCAATTCCTCCTCCTTCACGCTGCTCTGGGCTTTTTTCTTTTGATCCAAATTCCCATGACTCTCCTCCCAGACCTTTCTGCTGAGGCCACGGGACTTCCCTTTCTGTTCAAACTGCCTCACATCCTCAGCGTCTCCAACTAATGCTCACTTCACCTCATGCCTTGACTGGCGCTTGGTTCTCTGTTGAAAGTGCGGCGTCCTCTACATCTTCTCCAAATCCTCTTCCCTCTTCTGGAGTGGACTCTTCTGGAACTTCTCATGCTAATGATTTCCCCGTATGTACTTTCACCTTCTCCCTACTGACTGTTTCCCATAGAATTACAGGATTCTCAAATCACTCTTTCTCTCTGTAGGCAACCATTTGCATCATGGGAAAACTCTCATCCGTCCAGCACAGCACGCTATTCCTGCACCAGCCCAGGCCTGTGCACCACGGGAACTCTATATGTTCTAGAGTGGTGGTTCTCAAACTTCTTTTCTTTTTTTTTGGTACTGGGGATTGAACTCAGGGGCACTCGACCACTGAGCCACATCCCCAGCCCTGTTTTGTGTTTTATGTAGAGACAGGGTCTCACTGAATTGCTTAGCGCCTCACCGTTGCTGAGGCTGGCTTTGAACTCGCGATTCTCCTGTCTCAGCCTCCCTAAGTGCTGGGATTACAAGTGTGCACCACCACATCCGGCTCTGGCTCTCAAACTTTTTGATTCAGGATTCCTTTGCACTCTTAAAAACTGAGGACCTTAATAAGTTTCTGTTGATATGGGTTATACCTGTTAATATTTGCCATACTGGAAATGAGTTTTAAAACTGAGAATTTTTAAAGACATTAAATCCATTGCATTTTAACATTTTATGAAAATTAATTTTCCAAAACAAAAAAGAGAGACTGATAATTTTTACATTTTTGGGTGTCTTTTATAATATATTGCTTAATAAGTGAAAGCCAGATTTGCATCTCTGCTTCTGAATTCCCTTTGTGGAGATATGGCCATAATATATATAAAAAAGTAAGGTCTCCCACAGATATGTAAATGAAAAGAGGAGGAAAATTTTAATAGTCTTTTCAGATAATTGTAGATATTCTTTTTTAATATTACTGTACACTATAACTCAAAAAGTGGCATTTTCTTAAAGGCTAGCTGCAATGTAGAATTTGAAGTAATATCAATTAACCTTTCATACTTTATTAAATTAAACTAAATTGATGTACCTTGCACTTTCAATGGATCTTTAACCCAAGTATGATGCATGGTTTTTGTAACACCATACTTTGGTCATTCAAAAATATTAATGCACTGACTTATACAGATCTTCTAAATGTTAACACATTTCATTATACAAAATTTAAAAAATCATATTTGTTAATATTACCACTGAATTCATCAAAAAAAGTCTTTATTGAGAAACTGTCAAGCTCACAGGGGTGACAGAAACTCCCCAGCTTCTAATTTTCACTGGAAAGCTCAAATTGTATCATTGGTAACAATACCATCAGTTGTGTTTCTGAAAACGACAGGCTCACTTCATTCATTTTTGAGAAAATGTCAAACACATACCATAGTCTGAATAATAGTAGTTTGTCTGTCAGTCATTCTTTGCAAAAAAAAAAAAAATGGTGTCCCATTAAAACAGTGACCAGTTTAGATTTCATTAAGTCATGGACGTGCTTTTTGTGGACACAACCATCAGGCTTTGGCATGTAACAGGGATGGTATATGTTACTTTCCAGGATATTAAAATGATGTGCATTTGATGATTGAGATTTTTTAAAAAATATTTCTATTAGTTGTTGATGAACCTTTATTTATTTATTTACAGGTAGTGCTGAGAATTGAACCCAGTGCCTCACACGTGCTAGGCAAGGGCTCTACCACTGAGCCACAACCCCAGCCCTGATGATTGAGATTTAATAAAATCAATGATTTTTGTTGCTTTTTCAAGGATATTCTTATGTGAAACTAATCATTTTTTTTAACTATGTAGACAAGGTGGTGAAGAATATGATGTTTAGTACTACAGCTTGATGCTATTGTCTTGATTCAGGTAAACTCAGGTGAAATAATTCATGCAACTTTACCTGTCACTTCTTTCATACCATCATTGCAAATGTAACAGTGGAAAATAAGACAAATAGTGCCTTGGGATTGTGAAAAAAATATTTTTTTCCTCAGTACTGAGGACTGAACTCAGGGGCACTTTTCCAGTAATTTGCACCACAAAGCCCTTTAACATTATTTTTAAAAATAATTTTGAGACAGAGTCTCACTGAGTTGCCCAGGCTAACCTCAAATTTGTGACCTTCTCGCCTTGGCCTCCTGAGTAACTGGAATTGTAAGCTGTGTCACTGCATCCAGCATGAAAACCCTTCTGATCTTACAGACCCCACTGGAGGTCACACCTAGAGAACTTCTGGGGAGATGAATGAAAACAAGGAAGACGGTCACAACCAAACTTGGGTGCCTGTGACAGTGTTGCCTAGGGCATTGACACTCCCAATCTGAAATCCATCCTGAGCATCTTCTGCTTGGCTAACATCCACCTCTCCCATCCCCTGCCATTCTTCGCTCTCAGCTGCCCAGTTGCTTCTTCCCACTCATACCCTGCATCTAATACTTGGTTTTGGCTTAATTTCTGGGTGTTAACACCTGGGCCCTAATGAAGATCTGGTTGGAACTCTATTTTCTGGCTTCATTTAGTTATTCCTTCTGGGACCTGCCTTTGGTTATCTGGCCTCTGGCCTCAAGACCCATGATTGGGAGCAAGGTATACCCTCTTTGGTGCTTCTTCTGGACTACTACAAGGTAAACATTCAGGTGAGCCTTTCTAGCTTTGTGTCATGCATCATGTGTGGACTGGAGGAGGCAGCGAGGTATTAGGGACTACCAATTTGGTACCATTTGATATTGTTTAGGAACATACCTAACTTCGAAAGTAAAGCCAAATTGTTTTGTTGTTTTACATCTTGCAAGATAAGATGAAACAGTCTTTTACTCTTGTAGAGAAGTGTAAAAATAAGTCTTCCTCTGGTCCGTGAGCATGAGATGAAAGAAATACTCAACATATTGAAGTTTTAAAATGTGTGCTCATCTATTTCCCTTCCAGCAACATCTTCTAAATGTGTAGCAGGAGTTCATTCAAGTTGGAGACCTTGGCAATGCATTAATTAGCTGGAGTTGGACATGCACAGGCCAAGTAAAAGTATCATTTTCTGAAAATAACTTTTAGCAAATAAATTAATTTAGAACCAAATTAATAGGATTTTCAAGTTACCTATTAAGCAACTCATTTTCTCATTACAAAAGAAATACTTTCTTCTCCTTACATACCTTTTATATTGCTTTTTTGAGCATCTAGAGCTGAAGTTTCCACATCAGAACAACAAGCTCCTGTATTGACTAGCCAAGCTCCATCACAGGATTGTCTGCAGGAAACAGCCTTTGATATGTCCAGAGCCAGTGGCAGGGTGAAATGTCTTTGTGTCTCTCCTCAGCTCTCTTGCAAGGACAGTCCATGGGTGTAACTTCTGAGGGGCTCTGACAAGATGTCTCATTTTGCACGGCGGGGTGTGTGTGTGTGTGTGTGTGTGTACAGGAGGCACCACAAGTGCCTGAAGATGGGCAGGGGACGAAGGAGGCCCAGCCAGGAGCCCCAGTTCCAGGGGGGTGTCTCTGGACAAGGAATCCTGAGGGATCCTCTTCCTTCACAAACATGAGTGTGCTGGCCTCAAACATGAGGCCTCCCCAGCCATCAAGATGCAGTTTTTCCTAGTTAGAATCTGGAGTTCTGGAGGCAAACCGCCCAGATTAGAATATTGGGGCCATCACTTACAAGCTGAGTGACCTAGAACAAGGGACTTAACCTCTCTAATTTTCCGAGTTCTCATCTATAAAACAGAGACAGAGTGCAGACCCATCTCACAGAGTTATTATAAGGCTGTAAAGAAAGCATCCACATTAAGTGCTTAGCATAGTGGCTGGCAGGTAGTAAGTCTTAACGAATGACAGCTATTATTATTATTAGCATGATACGCCCGTAAGTGCAAGCTGTACATCTCCTGGAAGGAGAGGAAATGAACCTAGGACTTTTCTATCCTTCCCCTATCAATCCCAGGAAGAGGATCATGAGAAAAACTGAGGATTCTCAGATTTCTGGGGCACTAATTAAAGAACCTGTCACTAAACATCAGGGATATTTCTGCTACAATCGAGAGGTGTCTCTTTAGATATAAATATTTTGATTATTAACCAGCTATTCCAAAAAGATGCAGTCTTGTTAGGTGCAAACTCACAAGGATGCCAGTGAGCGGTCTCCGCCACAGTTCCGTGCTGGGAGTCCCTTCACTGCCTCAACTTGTGGCCTTCATCTTCACTCTGCTTCAAAAATTGATCTTGGATGACTAGGCCAGGACTGCCAAGTACCCAGGATGTCTGCATACAAGTTGTTTAAAATGAAGATCCCAAGGTCTGACAATTAGGCACAACGCCCTGTCGTCACCACTCAATTGCTCTTTTATTGCTAACTTTTCCTTCAGTATCCTTGACTCCCAGGACTTTGGCCACTTTCCATCCTCTTGGAGTATGAATGGCCTCCTGGTTTGACCTGCTTTCTACCTAGCCTACAGCCCACACCACCAGGTCTCGGTCACCCTGACCACTATCCTCAGTCCTCTGCCTCCTGTTCCTGTATCACACCCAACCTCCACATCCAAACCCGAGATCAAGCTAGTCGTCATTCTTCTACCAGGCTTTGGATTCCAGTCTTTCTGTCTCCTTAGGGACTTGGTTCCTTTGATCACATGTCAATATCTTTACTTTTACTATTTCTTAGGCATCTCCTCAGAGTCCGTGTTCTTTTTATTCTTCACAATAGTAGTTACATTAGTTTTACTTTCTCACAATCCATTCACTCGACTCAAAGCAATCTGGCCTCTGCCTCCATTATTTTATCCAAACTGTTTCTGGTAAGACCATCAGTGTCTTTCACACTGCCAAATCCAAAGAATCTTTTCTAATTCCCACTTTATGTGATCTTTCAGTGGCATCTGAAACTGCTGACCATTCCTTCCTTTTCTAAACTCTCATCTCGCCTTTGAAATGCCAGCAGCACCCAGGCTGCATCCTTGCCTTCTACTCTGCTCACCGCATGGCCCTCTCCACTGTGACCTCAACACACCTAAGACTTCAACCACTACAGGCTTCCAAAACTGATTCCATCTGCTCAGATGTCTGAGTAGAGACCTCATCTGCACCCAGGTTAAGAATGGCAGATGCTGAATTCAGACAAACTTGCATCCCAGATCCTGTCTCTGTACTTAGCAGCTGTCTGGCTGGGAGAAAGTTCCTTGACTTAAACTCCAGTCTCTCAGCTATAGGAGGAGGACAATCGTATCACTGGGGTCTACCCATGTTATGGTTTGGATGTGAGGTGTCCCCCCAAAACTCACGTGTGAGACAACGAGAGAAGGTTCAGAGGAGAAACAATTGGGTTGTGAGAGTCTTAACCCAATCAGTGATTTAATCTTCTGATAGGGGTTAACTAAGGAGTAACTGAAGTGGTGGGTGTGGCTGGAGGAGGTGGGAACTGGGGTGTGGCTTTGGGGTATGTATTTGTATCTGGTGAGTGGGGTCTCTCTGCTTCTGATCACCAGGTGAGCTGCTTCCCTCCACCACACTCTTCTGCCATGATGTTCTGCCTCACCTGGCGCCTGAGGAATGGAGCCAGCCTTCTATGGACTAAGACCTCTGAAACTATGAGCCCTCAAAGAAACTTTCCCTCCTCTAAAATTTTTCTGGGCATATCCTTTTAGTAACAGCATTGAAAAAGCCGACTAAAACAACCTGTATAGTCCTTCTGAGGACTAAATGAAATAATGCCTGTAGAAGCACGTTGTTAGCACTCACTAGCGATAGTTCTTGGTGTTATTACAGGATTCTCCACCTAACGCTAGACAAAGCAACTCAAAAATGTATTAATAAATTCAACTTAATGCCCTTGTGTTCTTCTTTCATTGCTATAATAATCATCATAGCTTCTATCTCTCAAGGATTAGTACCTGTACCTATGCTTTACATTAAATATTAGTGAGACCATCTCACAAATGAGGACACTGAGTTAATAACTCTGCCAAAAATGGCAGTGGAGATTCAAACCCTGGTCCTTCTGACTCCAAAGTTCATGCTGCCTACCATGACATATGATTTCAGTGTCCAATCCCAAGCCCAAACCCACAACTTTTATTCTTGACTTTTTCCATCTCTTTCAGCTATATCTAGTAATGTGCTGAATAACTGACTCTCATGGGAAAAAAATTCCTGACCCGTAGCATTTGCTGATTGCAAGCTACCAAGGTGACATCATTGAAAAGATGGGCAGAACTGGCTTGAGAGCCTGCACAGACTGTGTCCAGGACATCATTGGATCCAATAAGCACCGCAACCCCCGCATCCTCTTAACTTGGATCTTGATCATCTGGCTAAAAGTTATTTGCCAAAACAACTTAGTCCAAATCAAATTGGTGAAAACAATAATGTGTGAAAACAATTTGGCTAAAAAGGAATACTGTTCAATGCTAGGCTTCAGGATTTTTCTCTTTTTTTCTCTTGTTTTTCTTGGCTAACTTAATTTAGTCAGTTATTCCCTAGGATGTGTTCAACTACATTTATTAGTTACAAGGTTTTAATCTCACCATCCTCCGTCACCTTTCACCCCCATGACCCAGCCTTATCAGGCAACTCTCAAGAGGGCTGGGGTCTCTTCTCTATGTCTCTGCAGGTGGTTCTCTTGGCCTAGATGTCCATCCCTCCACCTGTCTCTGCCTGGCCAAATCCTATTCCTCTAGTTTCCTGGGGATTACTTGAAATAGACTAAATGGCAAACAATGGAAGTTAAGTTGGGTACTGCCAATGTCCAAAAATTGGGAAACTGCTTAAACAAACAGTGCTAGTTTCCAAAACATACATGAGGTGTGATCCTGTATGAAAGAATGCACATGTACATAGAGAAGGATCTAAGAAGTTCCAACAGTGATTTTCTAAGTGTCAGTGGGATTATGTGAGGTTTGGTTTGTTTTTGGTTCTCTACCGTTTCTGTAAGGATTGCCTTTGTAATAAGAAAAACGATTTTTTTTTTGTAAAATACTTCCATTGTTAATATCATGGTATTCCCTTTATTAAAATGACTTTTGGACAAGGCTGACTGGCTGACTATTTACTGAGTAGAAAAAGAACCTGGAAGATGATGAAAAACAATATTTAAGAAGATGGAAATCTTCATATGGTGTACGAAAATTACCAGAACTGAAGGAAAAAAACACTTAAGAGATGAACTTGAAATTTCAACTAACATGTTATTTCAGCAAGAGTACTGGATTGATTAAATTGTATTTGGCCAAATTCTATGCTATTGTTAACAACCTCTTTGCAATCTCTTGGGAATCTGTGATTTTCTTTTTTCTGTTCCTTATCTTATCAAATTAGGAAAACGATCAAATTCCCTAGAGCACACAGCCCTTCCCTATGGTCAGAGCTCTGCCTAGCTCTTGGATCTCTCCTGCCACAGGTCCCCCTTCTTTGCACCCTCACTGTCCCCCATCAGCCAGGTGTAGTTTGTTCTAGTCATGCAAACTCCACGCCCGTCAAGGTGTCACATGCTTTCAGTTCTCTATGCATTTGAACATGCTGAGTTCTCTGAAATGCCCTTAAAAACACACACGTGCACAAGCACACATGCTGATGCGGTATGATCAATCTAACAGTGTTATTGATAAATCACACTGTAGTGTTAATATTAATATTAATCCTATCTACTTTATGGAAGGGACTGTGTTTTCTTTGCCTTAGTGTTGTAAGTATCTCAGACTGTGCTACCAAAGTGTGCTCTGTGATCAGTAATATCACTCCTTGAGAGTTTGTTAGATACAAATTCTTCAGGCCCTACCACAATATCTACTGTATCAGAAACTGAGGATGGGGCCCAGGAAGGATGTTTGAAAAACCTTCCAGGTGATTCTAATGCATCTAAAGTTGACAAACATTGCTCTAGGCGTATGTTGATATTGATGAATGAACTGACAAATGATTAAAAACTTGGGAGACTGCTTAATATTTTTTTAAAAAATTTAGATCCATTCTAAGCTTTTGCTTTTGTATGTATAAATATACATATATACATATATAAAATAACCAATCTTGTTACAATGTCCAGTAAATGTTTACTTATTGGATCACTTACGGAAATCTAATTTTCTCTTCTAAAAAGAGGAAATGAACATAGAATTTCATTCAACAGGGCTTCATTTATTATTAGTGAGTAGTTCAATAGCTTCTTGGGACTCCTTAAACTAAATCTGTATTATAACTCCTACTTTGGCTTGGAAAGACTGGGCCCCAGGAAGTTCAACATCCCATCTCTTTCCTAGGCCCACAGAGCAGTTTATGGGAAGCCTAGGTTCAGCCCAAACTGCCTACAAATTTCAATCTGTAGGTTAGTCCACACTGAGTGACAGTGCTTCTCCACCTTTCATTATATTATGGGAGTGAACTTGGTGTAGAGACCTTGAAAATTTACAATAAACACTTTATTTTGTGGTCAGACAATTAAACATGGAAAAGTCCCCTCCCTCTATCTGATCCTTGCCTGGAAGACATTCCTATTGGGCCCAAAGTGAGAAGTGATTCGCTAGCCTTGTAATATATACAACCTTTTTACATCTCCCTCTGTAGCTGCTGAAATCTTGGCTCAAACCCAAGTGCCCCACTTGGGTTTTGTTCAGAAAAGATTTCTTCCAGCTGCTTTATTTGTTCCACGATTACATGTATGAGCTTCCAGAATGTACAAGATCACAAGTCAAATAAAAGGCTTCAGTTCCCAGTCCTCATAAAGAGAGAAAATTTGAAGCCAAGGAAACAACAAAACTTGGCTAAATGAAAGGCTAAGTATAAATGAGACAATGGTATTCCTGCTAAAAGGTCAACGCATGCTAAATGCTAAGGGGAAACAGACACTGGGGTGTAATCATGGTATCTTTGTACTATATTTGTGGTTACACTAGTAAAGGGATTCAGACTTCCCCATTAGCATTTATAGTTTGAGGCAAAGCAAGCTGATATAAATGAAAAGCACATTCATACTTAATAATAAAAAGAACCAAATCAACAGAGCTTTCTTTTTTAAGAATTGGAAGAGTACATCTTTAACTGAGATTTGAGCATCCTAGAAATCAGCCATCACTCAGGGGGAGATCCCAGGGATCATGATTAAGAGATATCGAACTAAAGGGAAAAGGCCTTTTGGTGGGCAATAACTTCTGGCAGATGGAAGACTGAAGAACATGCAGAGAGCTACAGATCGTAAGGTGTTGTGGTTTGGATACGAAGTGTTCCCTGCCCTTCAAACCTCCTATAGTGATGCAGAAATAGAGATAAAACGATTGGACTGTGAGTGCTGTAACCTAATCAGTCCATCCTGGTTTGAATGGGCTGGCTGGGTGGTAACTGTAGGTAGGTGGGAAATGGCTGGAGGAGGTGGGTTACTGCAGTTGTGCCTGGTAGGCTTTATCTTCCCTGCAGCCTTTTCTCCTCTCGGCTTCTCAGCCACAGCCACCGTGAGCTGAGTGGCTGTCCTCCACTGTGTCTGTCTACTATGATGTTTTGCCTCACTGTGGGCCCAGATCAATTGACTTGGCTGACCATGAACTAAATCTCTGAAACTGAGCTAAAAATAAACTTTTCCTCCTCTAAGTTGTTCTGGTCACAGTGAAGAAAAGCTGACTAATGCACAGGGCCTGAGAGGAAGATGACCTTCAGTACAAAAATGGAGAGTTTGCCAAAGTATATCATCAAATTCCAAAGGATCTTCGGAAATTTAAGAAGCAAAAATCTGAAGTTAGTCCCATGCACCTTGAAATATACACTGGATATACACGTGCATAGGGGCCTTTCAATTGAGCTTCAGAGATACAATACACATCTATCCGTTGCGATACTTTGTATGATTGGGAACACATCTGGCTGTATCACAAATGGGCCAGCTGTTGTATGTAAAGATCAAACATGAGGGACCTTCAGAAGACCATGTACAAGGAGTGAAGATGCTCTATCATAAGCAATCTGGACCAAGAGCTAATTGCTAATTTTTAAAAGTCTGTTGAAAAGGGAGACACAAAAAATTGATGGGTATTATTGTGGATGCTGTGCTGTGTACCATTCAGATCCCCAGTGGCTGGAAGTATCATCTGCTGCTAGTTCACAGCTGAGACCCTCCTGAAACTTGCATTCAAAGGCAGTTACCTTGCTCCTGCCCAAGGTTATGCCCCCTCCTCTGGGGGAGAGTACGCATCCAGTGTCTAGTCAACACGCGAGAACAAGTACAAGTTGTTTCAATCTCCATCTCAGAGTCTGTGTCCCAGGAGCCCACAATAAATTAAATGCTTAATTTAAAACTTAAAATGTAAACCTATTTATTCTCTGATAATTTGCCAAAGCCTTTGCATTTGAGAACTGGTCTCCTAATCAGCTATGCCTTGTTCTCTATTTTGCATCTGCTTCACCTAAAGTTCCTATTTTGGTTCCCTGAAGGTATGAAAACATGGAGCATTTCTGAATTTTGTATTCCCCTCCCTCATCTTTTTTTTTTTTTTTTTTTTTTTGGTACCACTGAGCCACATCCCCAGCCCTATTTTGTGTTTTACGTAGAGATAGGGTCTCACTGAGTTGCTTAGCGTCTTGCCGTTGCTGAGGCTGGCTTTGAACTCGTGAGCCTTCTGCTTCAGCCTCCTGAGCCACTGGGATTATAGGCGTGCACCACCTCACCAGGCTCCTCTCCCTAGTCTTTAACAATCACCTTACCCACACTAATGTGACAGATTTTTAAATAGAAATTTTAATTGTAGTAATATTCATCACCCAACCCCATGGGTTATATTAAGTACATTCACAGTCCCCAGCAACTATCACCACTGCCATGCCCAGAACTCTTTCCGTCTTGCGTAACTGAAACTCTACCATTAGACCATCACTCCTCATCCCCCTATTCCCTCCAGCCCCTGGCAACCACCATTCTACTGTCTCTATGAATTTGGCTACTCCAGGTGCCTTACTGAGTAATCTTTATTAAGCTTTCCCAGAGCTTTAAAACTTAATTTTTACAGAAAAAGCAGCTGCCTTTTTGTACTTACATTCCATCTGGTAGCCTAATATTTAATTAAGTTTTATAATTACAATAACAAGTTCATCTGACATAAATAGGTTTGGGAACAAACAAATAACAAACAACAAACACTTCTGGGAGAAAATACAACTCAGCTAGTTGGAGCAGAAATGGCATGAGTACTAAAGAGAAGCCAGTTACAAGTACTAAGAAGCTGTGACTGTCCTCCAGACTGCTTAGCATAGGAACTGGAACCTTCCTTGGATCTGGTTAAGCAAGTTTCTTCTACTTCTACAAAAAAAATTCTGCTAACATTTGGTGATCACCAACTGTGTACCAGGCACTGTACTAAGCATATTACATGCATAATGCCCATAATTCCATGAGACAAATATTATCATCATCTTCATTTTCTTTAAAGAATGAGGTATCACTATGTTGCCCAGTCTGACCCTGAACTTCTGGGCTCATGAGATATTCCAGCCTCAGCCCCACAACTAGCTGGACTATGGATGTGAGCCACTGTGCCCAGCCTGTTATCCTTACTTATGTACAGGAAGTCTAAGCACGAAGAGGTACTTAAGCAAATTATCCAGTTACATCACTAGGAAGGGACAGGGTTGAGATTTTCAAGTCACTCTAGAGTCACAAAGACTCCAAAGCTTGTCCTTACTTCACCTAGCACACTGACTCCTCAAATAAATATTAAATAAAAGGCATAATGAGAATAAAAATACAGAAGTGAATCTTTGTTTCCTATTGGCAACATACAAGATGACAAAATATGTCACATCTAGTTTTTTACAAAAGACTAATTTACCAAACAAAGGGTGTACTTAAATCCTCACAAGAAAAGAGTGTTGGTAATACCGTCTATTATTATTTGTTTACACAAGAATTATTTAAGCTAATTAAAGACAGAAGAATTAGGCAATATTTGTAAGGAAAGAACTGAAGTCAGACATCTTAATTATGCTCTCAGATTAGCACAAAAAAAGAGAATAAGCTACAAATGAAAAATGGGAACTTTATAGACTGTAATGAAAGCTAAATGTGTTACATCTTGAGATAACTCTTTGAATTGGGAGGGAAGACAGAGAGAAGAACATGCAAGTGAGTCAACGCACTTAAAATAATCAGTCAGACAGCAAGTGACTAAGGGGCTGGAGTGTAGCTCAGTGGTGCAGCATTTGCCTAGCATGCTGGAATCCCGAGGGTCAGTCCCCAGCACCACACACACACACACACACACACACACACACACATATCGTGTGACTAATCAAGGGGTCTCATTACCACCATCTGCAATCTGCAGCAATGACCACATGGAAAAATCAAGGTATAGTTTTATTAGAATTATTTTCCCAAGAAAATAAAGCACAAATCTGTGATTGTCTACTAAAAAGAAATACGAACGACATTTCAAAACAGATGAAAAAAATTTTAAAGCAGACATAATTGCCAAATCATGAGTAGAACTGAGTTCTGTGGAATAGCCCAGGGAGACATGGGCAGAGAGAAGGCCCTTGTCCTGCAGGCCAGTGTGTAGCTTTCTTCCTGGCTAAGGAGGGAGCACTCATTGCTCCCTCCTTAGCCAGGACGTGGAGAGGTGAAGCCAGAAGCCAAGATACCCCATAGAGCAGTGTGTGGCCAGGAAAGGCTGCCTGCACTGTCCAGCTCTTTCCTGGACCAACAATCCAAGAACCAACATCATCAGACTCGTGCCTAAGACCCAGGCACCCTCCAGATATCTGGGAAGCTCTTCTTTCATGGACACTATGACCCAGACACCCACTGCTACATGGAACACCTGCCCTGCCCATCCTGCAGACACCTGAAAGGCTTAAGTACATGCCCCTAAATTGAGACCATCAGGAACCCCACACTGGCTCCTCCTCCAGTGCACCATGTCATACCGAATGGAGCCACTGCTAGCTCCGACACACAGGCCGGAGCTGGAGGAGCCATCCTCAACTTCTCCATGTCACTCCGCTGCACCTCCTGTCACCACAGTTCTGTGGAACAGATATGAAACATCATTTGAATGCATCTGCTCTTCCACTACTCCCTTCATTTGGGGCCTAGACTCTTGTAAAATAAGGCCTCTTAGAAGTGGCCAGGGGGTCTGACACACAATCTCATTTACTGAGTTCCAACTTCCTATCTAAGCACCATGTTCAATTCCTGCATCAATTAGGATAGAATCCCTGGAAAAATTAGATAGAAAAAGAGGCCTTTCCCTTAGTATTTTTTTTTTTTTGGTACTGGGGATTGAACTCAGGGGCACTCGACCACTGAGCCACATCCTCAGCCCTATTTTGTGTTTTATGTCGAGACAGGGTCTCACTGAGTTGCTTAGCACCTCACCATTGCTGAGGCTGGCTTTGAACTCGCGATTCTCCTGTCTCAGCCTCCCTAAGTGCTGGGATTACAGGCCTGCATCACCGTGCCCTTAGTATTTTAAGTGTGAAGAATTTTTAGCACATAGTTTCAAGAATGAAGAACATCAGGTAGCACCAAAAAGTCTTTTGTAGTGTATTTTTTTAAATAAATTTTATTCTATATACTTCAGGTATATAACATGATGTTATGGAATTTATATGTGGTTTTATCCCAACAAACCAAATTAACATATCCATCATCTCACCCATTTTTAAAGTTTCTAACAAAAACACCTAGAATCTACTCACTTAGCAGACACCCCAGGCACAGCACAATTTCCTTGCCTATAGTCCTCAGGCTGTTCTTTAGACTTCTAGACCTGCTCATCCCCCACATCTGCTACTTTCCTACTCTTTCATTACATCTCCCCACCTCCCCACTTCCTCACCCAACCCCAGGCAATTTCTGGTAACCACTGTTTCATTCTCTGCATATTTGACGCTTGGAACTTTAAAAATATTCTGTATAAGTGAACTCAGATGATCGTCTTCTTTCTGTGACTGGCTCACTTCACCTGGTACCACGTCCTCCAGGCTCATCCATGTGGTGGCACATGGCTGGATCTCCCTTGCTTTCCCAGCTGACAACACTCCACTGTGAGTGCACACACCAGTTTATGCAGTGGACGCAGAGGCTGTTTCCACAGAGCGGGAACAGCGTGAGCAATGCTGCGATGGGTCTGCGACTGTCACCTTCATGAGGTAATGATTTTGACCTCTGGGTGTATGCCACGTTTTTAATTTCTTTAGAAACCTCTGCAGTGTTTTCCACAGCAGCACCAATCTACATTCTCACCAACAGTGCACAGCCGTTTCCTTTTCTTCACATCCTCATAACACTTGCTCTCTTTTGATTTTTTGGCTAACAGCCATCCTAGTGGTGTGAGGTGGTATCTCACAGTGGTTTTAATTTGTGTTTCCCTGGTAATTGATGATGTCAGGCATATTTTCGTATGCCTGCTGGCTATTTTCATGTCCTTTTTGGAAAAAATGTCTATTCATGTCCTTTGCCCATGTTAAAATTGGGCTGTTTTTCTATTGAGTTGTCAGAGTTTTTATGAATTTTGGATATTATCTATCAGATATCTGGTTTATGAAGGGCAGCCGATTTTCAAGACCCTTTTATCAAACCAACAGACTTCCTTCCAGTAGTCTCTTAAACTCCAGTGATTCATTCTGGGTAAAAATACCTCCCAAGTAATTTCTCCCAGCTGAGTTCTGCAAGGATGCCACTTGGACATCCAACAGTTCCCTCCTCATCTTCCTGATAGCATCTGAGTTGAAGCAGCAAATACAGGCCTGGCTTTGAATCTAAAGCTTGCCACTTACTAAATGCATACAGCCAAGCTACCCAATTCTCTAAGCATTAGTTTTCTTAAAGAGGAAAAGAAGACAGTGGTATTTACCTGTGGACTCTTCAAAGACAACAATAAACAGTGAAGACCAACTGGGGGCCAGGTGTTACCCTGGGCACCTGGAATTCAAAGATGCAGGTCACAGCTCTGCCTGTTAGGCTCTGCCAGTCTAGTGGGGCACACACATAACGACATGGCACAGTGTGTGCCGTGACCAAGATGCTTGAAGCAGGAAAGGCTGATTAGACTGGAGAGAAGAGGCAAGAATCGAAATAGGATTGAAATGAGATATTATGTAAAAACACAACCTCTGATGCCTTGCTCACTTAAAAAATACATTTTGGTTGATTTTTAAACCCAGCCCCATTTGGGCGGATAGCTGTTAGTGAACTAGTCCTTTTCTTGTCTTTCTAAAAGTTCGTATTTTATATTCACAACAAAACACTGATGGTCACCAGTTCTGCTTTTGGAGAAGCTCTAATTGAATTGTGACATGCTTCCTCTGAGGGTGGTCACCTCTGGCCCCTGCTCCTGCTCTTGTAATCCTACATGCGAGCTATGCCCCTGGTGCTCACAGGCTTATCTGGAAACTGGGCAGGTTTCGGAAGTTTTTTTCCACCTTCATTAAGAGGATTTCTCAGAGAGAAGGAGTTCTGAATTGTAGTCTAGACAGGAAAAGTTGGTAATCTGGAATGCAGAGAGAAAATGACATCTTTTGATTCTAACACTTCACGTTTTTTACCGCTGTACCTCATTATCTGATACAAGAGAATAAAGAGCAAGTAGACACTAGAAATAATAAAGTGGAAACCAGAATTCTGATATCCAACTTCTATTCATAAATACAAAACTGAACTAATGACTTGGATCACA
Organism: Geosciurus inauris; assembly: GCA_004024805.1. Lineage (NCBI taxonomy): Eukaryota > Metazoa > Chordata > Mammalia > Rodentia > Sciuridae > Geosciurus > Geosciurus inauris. Next base: position 30,678 of record PVHX01014883.1, read on the forward strand.
GATGCTTTCAGATCCTGGACAAAACATCTGAGCTAGTGAACCAATGTTTTTTTACATTAGAGACTATGGAAGTTTTAAAATATATCTGTAAATTCTTCAATGGCCCTCCCTTCAAAAGGAAGCCCAATAGCTATCACCTTAAATCTGGGCATGGGGCTTCTCTCCTGGATCACCTGCTTTGGGAGAAGCCACCTGCCATATCACGAAGACACTCAGCGTCCCTTCACAGGAGCCCCAGGTGGTTGGAAAACAACAAGCACAATTTGCCCAGCCTCTGCGTAAGCCACCCCGGACACAAACCCACCAGCCCTGGCCGAGCCTTCAGATAATCAATGCCTAAGGGCCACCTCATGAGAGGACAGCAGCCAGGACCACCAGCTCAGCCACTCCCAGATACCCGAGTCCCAACACAGGTGAGATACTAAATGCTTCTTGTTTTAATCAGATAATTGTCAGGGTGATTTGTTCCTCAGCAATAGATTACTAAGACACAGGCTGTTTTAGTCAGCTTTTTCACTGCTGTGACTAAAAGACCCAATCAGAACAATTGTAAAGGAGAAAAGTGTATTTAGGGTGTCCCAATTTCAGAGGTCTCAGTCCACAGATAGTCGGCTCCATTCCTCAGAGCGCCAGAGGAGGTAGAACTTCATAGCAAAAGAGTGTGGCAGAGGGAAGCAGCTCACATGATGATCAGAGAGCACAGAGAAAGAGATCTTCACTTGCCAAATACAAATATATACCCCAAAGCCATGCCTCAATGCACCACCTCCTCCAGCCACACCCCACCTTACCTTCAGTTACTACTCACTTAATCCCTATCAAGAGATCAATAACTGATTGGGTTAAGGCTCTCACAACCCAATCACTTCTCTTCTAAACCTTCTTGCATTGTCTCACGTGAGCTTCTGGGAGATACCTCACATCTAAACCACAACACAAGACAACAGGGCATCAGTGATAAGGGTTTTGCATTCTAGAGAGCATAATTTTCTTAAAAAACAGTTCTCTTAATTTCTTCCTCTGGAGCATAGAAATACAATATGCACAGCTCTGGGCTGGACAACACAGAGAGCCAATGCTAGTTCTACTCTGTGCTACCAACTTGGCATCCCTCACCTCAAAGAAAGAAACTACAGCTTAAAATACTAAAATTATATGAGTAAAAATGAGTGATGGGTTGTGACTCCTTTTTTAAAAATTTTTTTATCAGTGCATTATAGTTGTACATAATGGTGGGATTTGTTGTTACATATTAGCATATGCAGATAAAATAACAATATAATTTAGCCAATATTCCTCTCCAACACTGTGACTTCTTAAGAAACAATGTAAAACAAGGTCAATGGCAAGGTGGTATACTGAAAGCAAGCAACTTCCCACAAAATTGTAAAACTTAGGCATAAAAGCAAAGTAGTTCTAGCCCCAAATGTGAGATAACAAAGTTTTGAATTTTATCAGAACTGGTGGTTTGGGCACGTAAGTATTTTATTTGTTGGAAAACAGAATTTCTTATAATCTGTTTTGATTGGTCTCTAAAGGACCAAGGTGTTATATCTGCTAATAGAAGAAAGAGAATTTTATTCTCACTTATAATTTATTACTTTTCTCAAAAGTTAAGAGTGGTTTATTCATCAATATTTTCTATGTATCTAACTTCTGCCAGAAATCACCATAGGGCCAGAAACCAAAACAATAGAAACATTATTCTATGACATTAAGAAACTCACAGAAAGTAAACTAGTACTTCTCACATGAGCACGACTTGTGAATATGTTTTAAAATATGGATGCATAGGCCTGTTTCTAGAAATTCAAATACCAAAGGTTGCTAAACTCACAATTGATTTTGATGCTCAGTCAGTGTGAAGAACCACCAAGTGGACAGTAATGATACAACTCATTTACTCTATCATCAAATATTTACTGAGCACCTGATCTGCAGTAGAGGTGGTAGGTGCTGAGTGAGGAAACCATCTGTGCCAAAATACAGGTGAGGTTAGAAGGATAAGACCATCAGCCATGAAGGGAGAGGCGAGGATGTCCCATCACAGGCAAAGGATAGAGCACCCCCAGGGAGCAGGCAGAAGACAGAGCCTGAGGAACACCTCGGTCCCATCTTTTAATGTGAAATTGGACCATGTGGTAAATTTTATTAATAAATGAAATAATAACAACATAGTCATGGATTCCAAACCTTTTTTTTAAAAAAATATTTGGAAGAGACCTAATGACCCTTTAATACAATCCTTCCACTTCATAGCTAAGAAATTCTAGAAGTTTACTCCCCAAAGTCACACAAGAGAATCTGGTTCTAATGGACTTTTTCTTTTTTTGGATCCTTTTAGGACTGAAAGATGTGTTCAAGACCCAGGACAAGGCCAAAGTGCATTTCTTAATCAATTCTTAAAAGCTAGTATTGTCACTACAGACTGCTATCTCAGATACCATCAATCTGGGACTTTTTGAAAAGATATAATCAACCAAGAAAAAGTAAGATAGATGTGAAAAACAGAAAATGTCTCTGAAGCTATTTCAGTTGCTGCTGTTGGAAAACGTTTTGAATTGAAACTCTGGTAGCATTAAAATAAGCTCAGAGAAAATACCAGTTTGGGAATCAATGACCTAGAAATAAATCTCAGAGAGGGATAAGTGAAATTTCAAAAGAGTAGAATCAAAGAACATCAAAATGTTATTTCCAAATGGTTTGTAAAAATAATGTTTTTGGACTACAATGGAGAAAGAAGTACATTTTAAATCTACAGGTATTAATGATACACTGGCATGCGGTTATATAACACAGTCAGCTGAGGAGTGGATTTCCTTCAAAGGGGTTTATTACTTGAAGTGATTGAGCACCATGTGTCATAGTTCCAGCAATGGCACAAATTCTTTTCCCTTTTCAGGGTCTTTGCCATCTGGTGACCACTTCTATCACTGATCTGAAATTCCTCAAATGTCAACATTTCATATTTCTTCTTCACAAAACTACCCAAACCTCTTATTTCTTGACTTCTCTATTCTGCCTCCATCTTGGAATCTTGACTTGCCAATGTTTCCATGAAACCGTAGGTTCCTGGCTCTCCTTTGACCATTCTGTGTCTGGGCTTTCTCCTAACCATGCCTGTTGCCCTTCTCTTTCTAATCATCCATCTATACTAACAGGGCACCATGATTCTCCAACTCGCCTAGGCACCCCATCCCTGGGACTAACCTGGATGGTTCTCTTCACATTGCTTCCCAATATTTAATCAGCTATACAGGACACCTGAGTCTTTCTGTGCTAGTGTTTCTAAGATGTGTCCATCTCTGTTACCTTAGAAACAAGACCTTACATTAGACCTTGGTCAGTTACAATGGCTTCCTCGGGATCAGCTCTTGCCTGGAATGGCTTTTCCCTTCACAAGCCAAGTCTAATACCTTCCCTAACAGCTGACATGAAATTCTTTCTTGGATGATGCCTTCCCCACCTAATCCCTTTCCACAGTGAATTTTAACTTCCTCGGCTGTCACATCTGGTCACAGTCTCTCAGGAGACCACAGTAATAAGAGGTCAGCAAAAAGATCTCAGTAAATGTTTGCTAAATGGAAATGAATTATACTGCAGCTCTGCCAGAGTTTAATTTTAATTATATAAAGACTGAGGGAAAATAGAAAGCACATCTTATTTCAACTGTAACAGTTATTACTTTGATTTCTTAAACAGCAATAATAGAAACAGATACTAAAAGCATTGTTGTTTAAAATAGAAAAATCACCAGGACAAAATCCTTTAAACATTCTTGTTAGTTTTCTCTCCTCTAATGCTCTTGATAGATCTTATCACTCTGAAACGGGGTCTTTTGGCATCTGAGAAGCTAAGGATTGATGACAATGGGAAGACTCAAATATGTGAAGGATGAATTGTGTCCAGAAAACCGTGGGTCAGAGAGATATTTTCCAAATGGGAAATGAATTCTGACAGGAAGCTGCTTGCTGGGAAATGAAGGAAGGCTTTGAAAAGCTAGTAATCCTCCACTTGTGTACAATGAATCAAAATGCATTCTGCTGTCATGTATACCTAATTAGAATACATAAATTAAAAAAAAAAGAAAAGCTAGTAATCATGACCAAATTTTACTTGTGTTGACTAATGGAAACACACACTTAGAATCTATAATATGTAAGTTGTTCTGAAAAGAACTTAATTATGCAGACAAAAACCCCAAAGATCTTTTAAAATTTGAACATCCATATCATCGAATGTGTTAATGTGTCACAGATAACAGGTCTGTCTTATTAAATAATGGACGCTCAAGAATACTTTGCTGGGCTTATAAATCTCCCCTCTTCTGCACCAAGGTTGGCTCCTGCCTAGGTAAACTTGCAGGAAGTTGCTATGAGATCCTTTCCTTGCCCAAGAATCAGTGCCTACTTGCTGAATCCAATCCCAGTGCCCCTTACCTGGAATGACTTTTCCTTTCACAAGCAAGTCTAATACCTGTGAAAATGACATGTGCAAATTAAAACCATATTTATGTACCTCTATCTAATTTCCTCTGTATTATTTCTTTCTATGTAAGTGTGAAACATTTTCATTCATTTGCTGAGCATTTATTGAACATCTTCCATGTGCCAAGCACTGTCCAAAGCTCCAGAGATTCAGTGATCTCTGTCCAAAAGGAATTAAGAGTCAAACAGGCGGGGCTCACAGGCCTGGTGGGGAAAAAATGAAAACTAAAGGACAAGAAATAACCAAAAGGAAGAAAAAACATAAAATTGAAAAATTTAGGTTTAATCCTAAATTGATTAAACTAATAATCCAAAATTCAATGTTAAATAAAGCCAGCTAAAAAGTTTGCCATCTAGGGCTGGGGTTGTGGCTCAGTGGTGGAGCACTCGCCTAGCATGTGTGAGGCACTGGGTTTGATCTTCAGCACCACGTAAAAATATATAAATAAAAATAAAGGCATTAAATAAAAAGAAGTCTGCCATCTTAATCATAATGAGATTTGGTTTTCGGCAATTCTCATGTCAGGGTGAACAAGCCAACAGACAGTGGGGAGCAACAACCCTGAACCTATTGAGGTGCTATGAAAGAACAACTGTGTGAAGGGGACCACTTCCAGCACCTATAAACTGTCCCAACATTTATTTCATAAGAAGTGTTAACAGCTCATACTTTTATTACCTAATTTGTTTTGGCAATACTTTCTTCAACATTGTAAAAGAAATTTATAATTATATTATGTCACTATAAAAGAATTCAGAGAGAATAATAGAGAACCATTACAGAAATTTGGAAAACACACAAGCGGTCAGAAGTGATCTATATGGTGCATTTCCTACAGGAAATATTGTACAGCAAAGACAACCTTGGAATTAAGCAATATGCTCTAATAATAAGTTTAGGGAAAACAGAAAAAAAGCAACTACAGAAGCAAACTTGACTACCTGGATGCTCTCCTCTGGCTAACACCTGAGCCTCCCCAGCCTCTGTGGGCCTCACCCTCGCCCCAGCAACTGCCCTCTTTTCATCGTCTCGCCTGCTAGCACAAAGCAGTGAATAACCTGCTACTATTTATTTTCCATGTGTTTGCTTTTCTTCCCAAACAGATCATACACTGTTCCCTGAGGAAAGGAAGTATGCCTTCTATTCCTCCGTATCCCCAGCAACTGGAAAGCACCCTGGCTTGTGATAAATGTTTGCTGATGAGGACGCATATGCTCATGTTTATGTGGATATTTCTGTGAATATTAATGAATATGGTTGGCTGAGAAGAAAGGACCTAGGACTAAAATTTCTAAATGCTATATATTTTGCCTGATTGGTAAATAATTCTAAAGAACTTAGTACAGCCTTGTATTATTTAGACAAGTAAAAACTGAGGAATAAAACTATCCCCATTTAAAAAACTGTAAAATTCATTTTTCTTTTAAAATTTAGAATTTTTAAAAAAATAAAAATCTTTTATTTTAAAATTTAAACTTAGATAAGATATACAGAGAACAAAAGATCATCAAACCTTTTTTTTTTTTTAATTTTTTTTAGTTGTAGATGGACACAATATCTTTATTTATTTTTATGTGGTGCTGAGGATCGAACCCAGTGCCTCACGCATGCAAGGCAATTGCTCTACCACTGAGCTACAATCCCAGCCCCTCATCAAACCTTTTATTAACCAATAACCTTTATTTGCATCTTCTTCCCCCCTTCTTCTAAACTCTAGTTTCTAAAATTACTCTATTTAATGGGAAACTGCTTAATTTTTTAATAACTAATTCTAAATAATGCAAAATTGTCCTAAACAAATAGGATCTACATCTTTATTGAATTCCACTGTACACTCTAATCACCTTGCCTATTCTAAATGTCCCAGACTCCCAGGTCTGAATGTCCTCCTTTTGACACAAGAGTGTCACAGATGAAATAACTCAATAACAAAGTCAGACTGGCAATAAGTAACTATCAGAATGAATGTCAAGGGCAAGGCTGGCGTAGGGAGGGCAAGTTTTGATGATGCCTGAACAGCCCCATGTTCCTCTGAAGAATTTGCTGTTGCCCATTTCTTCAACATTATACAAACAGACACAAGGCTTAAACTAGAAACCCCCATACAGGTTTCCTAGGACCCACTGGGTCCTGTCCCCATCCTTGACCTCCAGGATCCCTGTGATGCAGACAGAAAGGATCCCACCTAAAGCTCCAGAGATGTGCTCTGCCAGTCAGCAGGATGCCACTCTGTCCTCAGTGACCACACTCGAATGATCAGGCCCTAATCATTGGCTCAGAGGTGTCCACAGCACTGGAGACCAGATCAGGACTTCTGGCCCTGCTGAACACAGCACGCTGTCAGCTCAGGTTGTGAGGGTATGGATGTGAGGCCTGAGCTGTGGTGGTCAGTGTGACAGCCTAATCACAGCTGTCACAGGGCAAGGGCGCGGCTCAAGGAAAACCAGAGATGTGGAGTCGGAGGCCAATGGAATTATATTCAAAGCCAGTCCCCACTCTTGATGATTCAGTTTTGAGAGTCAACAAATTCCTTTTATCACTTAAGGCAACTGGAGTTACATCCCGTGAGAAGGCAACAGACCGGTTCAAAATTGATTCATAAAGTTCACGTAAGTCATATCCAACAGAGCCTTGCTTAAAATCACGTGTTGATTTAGAGACTGACGTGAGCCCTGGGCGTCTGAGGGGGAGCGATGCCAGGAAGAAAAGGAAAGAGAACTCTATTTGAATAGAAAGGCTTTCAAAAATATTCCTCATGCTGCATTTTTTTCTAAGTTAATTTGGCTGTTAGGACATCTGAATTTTAAAAGAGACGAAGTTTTCAATCATAGGATTTTAGATGTAGTGTCAGAGATAATCAGAAAGCTATTTGGGACAGGGACCTTGCTGGGTACCCTCAAGTGACACTGTGTGACAACACCCCCTTCTGCCATCCTGTCAGATCTTAACTGTCCTCGCTAATGGGTTTCCCTTCTCTAAACCCCAACTGCTCATGTAGTCAGGGCCACACACCTTTGAGATTCTAAACCCTCAGGAGGCCTGCAGGACAGAGCCATCTCTGGGCCTGCTCCAGGCCTCCCTCCCATGCCCACAGCGCTCGCTGTTCAAGCCTCCCCAGCAGTTCCTCAAAGGTACCAAGAAAGTCCCCTCACTGGAGTTCCACACACACTACCCATTCTGCCTCCCATGCCCCCTAGCTCTGGCCGCCCTACCCTGGTCACTTGTTTGACCCTGACTGGATCTCCAGGTCTTTGCTGAAATACGTCTCCCTCAGAGAAGCCACCCTGACCTCAGCTACATCAGGGCCCCTGGTGGTAATTAGTCAACACCTTTGCTCTTCTAGGATGGCAGGTAGAGAAATTTAAAATGACCTAGTTCTGAGTATAATTTTCTACTTCAGGTTTATTTTTCTAACCAGACTGTAAACCTCAGATGAAGCCAGAAACCAGGTCTACCATTCATTCATCATCAGTATCTGGGGTCTGACATTCCAAACGATCCCATGATTCCCAGTCTCTCTCCCCCTTTGTTTCCTCCTTACGGTCAGCGTCCATGCCTTATATTAGCAGCTTCTCACCTAATGATTATCTGGAGTCTATGTAACTCAACCTAAAATTGGGCCTCGATGATAGCCAAAACCCCAGCCCTTTCCAAACCTCACCTCCATCAACACAGTTTCCATCTCTGCCACACCATGTTAACAGGTGGCCTTTTCCAAAACCTATAAGTTTATAAACAGTATACAGAAAGAAGTGATTAAAAAAAAAAAAAAAAAAAAAGGCTGGGCAGGCTTGGGGAGCTATCCCCAAGGAACAAACTCAGTGCTGTTGTGCCTGCACAGTGGCTCTACAGCCCCAACGTCATTTGTCTTGCCTGGCCTTACTCTGATTTCTTCTTAATCTGTGTGCTGAATAATCTATACTTGCTTGATTTAATAAGCATTTTCTTTTAATAATACACATGCCTCTAGGAAGATTAAGGAACTATCAGTTATGCACATTATTATGAATTACTTAAATCAAGATATTTCCCTACTAACATCTAAGACCAGCTAAACCAAAGAAAGAGTTTTAACAGGTTGGGGAAAAAGAGAAGCTGCTGGTGATTTTGGAGTGGTGCGTTATGAGGACACTTGAGACAAGGTACGCCCAGAGCTCAGGAAGGCACAGGAAAGTCTCCCTGGTCCCCTTTCTCCCTCTGTTTTAATACTAACAGGAGCCACAGGCATTAGGTTATGAGTAAACCACTAGGGCTTAATCTGGAAGCTACATGACATTTATTGCACTCTTGAACATTATATCCCCGATTCTAGATTCAACCACCCAAACATGTGGAAAACAGTCTACTCCTAACCGGGGACTATGCTTCCTTCCTTTCTTCCGAAGTTTGGGAAAGCTCTGAGTGAGGTCCTAATAAATGTGCAATAAAGACATGTTTTTTTCACATTTTTATTGGTGCACTGAAGTTGAACGGAATGGTGGGATTTGTTGCTACCTCTTCACGCATACACACAACATAACAATGCAGTTTGGCCAATATCCCTCCCCAGCACTTTACCTTCTCCTCCCCTCTTCTCTCCCCATCCCTCTCCTCACCTCTACTGATCTCCCCTTAATTTTCATGAGACCCCTCCCACTCCTGCACCTTTCTTTTCCTTTTTTCTCTCTAGCTTCCACATATGAGAGAAAACATATGACCCTGGGCCTCCTGAGTCTGGCTTATTTTGTTTAACATAATGTTCTCAAGTTCCACCCACTTTCTTGTAAATGACATAATTCCATTATGACTGAATAAAACTCCATCATGTATCTAACACATCAAGAAACACCTGTTTAACTGACAGATCAACAGTGTGCAATCTGATCAACAAAGCAAAAAATGTAGTCCCTGAAGAGAAATCCTAGCAAGAGTAGAAGGAATAACTAAAAGAAAGGTCTTTTTATCATTATCCACCCACACCCTGACGTTGTATGCAAGCTGAAGTGACCAAAATTTCAAATTAGGCTTTATATTTCAACCTTTATTATATACAGGACTCTGTGATTCCTAGAAAGAGTTTGTAAGGATATAAAACATTGCTACTGAAAGGACAGACTTTTTTTTTGGTACCGAGGATTGAACTCAGGTGTACTCCACCACTGAGCCACATCCCCAGCCCTGTTTTGTATAGAGACAGGGTCTCACTGAGGTGCTTAGCACTTCTTTATTGCTGAGGCTGGCTTTGAACTCGTGATTCTTCTGTCTCAGCCTCCTAAGGTGCTGGGATTACAGGCGTGCACCACCACACTCAGCTGGAAAGGCATTTTGATTTGCTATCACATCCCACCAAAATAAGGCATTTACAAGTATACATCAAGATAAAAAAAAATTAAAAAAAAAAAACAACTCCTGGAGTTAATCAGCAAACTTTTTTTCCTGTAAAATACTCTGCTGTAATCACTGTAACTGAGGTCCCAGGTCCCTGGGGCACTGAGTGAGATGCTGCTCGGTGAGGCTGCTGGCCTGCAGTGTCCTGGGGAGGGTCTCCTCCGCTATTGTACACTGCGGTTCCTTGTTCTAAGTGCTTGGGAAGTCACATTAAAGTGTTGTTTGTTTGTTTTTACAGCCGAATGTAGATGAGTTTGTAAGCTGAGGATAAGCACACTTCACATTCCACCTCTGAAGCCGATTTCACCTTAAGTGATCGACTTCCTTCACAGGGACCAGCTATGCATCAGGAAGAAAACGACATTCATGCCTTTCCTGAGCACACCAGACACCAACACCCTGTGCAACCCCTGCCTGCTCGCTTACGTCGTGCACTCTAGGTCTCCTTCTCCCGTGTGCTCAAGGAATGTGACTATGGCTGACAAAATAAAAGCATCTATAACATGCTTGTTCTTTTCCCATCAGATGTTAGGTTACATCCAGCTTATCCAAAATACTAACCATCAGATAGTGATGATATAGTTTGCCTGAAAAGAAGAAGTTTGGAATATATTTTTAAAGGGGGTTAAACAGAAAGATCTCAACCACCACCAGTGTGGTCTTCTCTCCTTCCTGGAGGTCAGCGCTTGCCCCACTTGTCCGTGCTATGTAACTGTGACCACAACTGTGTAGCATTCTGACCTCTACAAGGCTGAAAAATAAAGAAAAAAGAAAATTCTACACACCATATTATACTACTTTAATTAAAGGGCCTGGCATTGTTAAAAAATGTTTATAACTGTTCAGAATCCACAGATCCAGCCAGGTGTAGTGGCACAAAGCCTGTAATCCCAGCAGCTCAGGAGGCTGAGGCAGGAGGATTGCAAGTTCAAAGCCAGCCTCAGAAACTTACTGAGGCCCTGAGCAACTTAGCAAGAACTTGTCTCAAAATAAAAAATAAAGCAGGCTGGGATGTGGCTCAGTGGTTAGGCGCCCCTGAGTTCAATCCCTGGTACCAATAAAAAACAAACAAAATCCATGGGTCCGCAGGGCACAGTGGCTCACGCTTGTAATCCCAGCACTTTGGGAGGCTGAGACAGGAGAATCACGAGTTCAAAGCCAGCCTCAGCAATAAAGAAGTGCTAAGCACCTCAGTGAGACCCTACCCTGTCTCTACATAAAACACAAAATAGGGCTGGGGGTGTGGCTCAATGGTTGAGTGCCCTGAGTTCAATCCCTGGTACCAAAAAACAAAAACAACAACAACAAAAAAACCATGGGTCCAAGTTTGTGTTCTGGTTGAGGGACTATGAGAAATGATTAATCTCTGAGTCATTGCTTCCTCAACACAAATGGGAATAGTGAAAGCAGCCACGATTTCATGCTATATCTACTATCTCAAACAGGTAAAAAAAACATTGACCATTTCCAGTATTTCTCCTGTGATGGTATGTAAACATATTTTCCTGTTTGAAACATTCTTGTTGAACATTATAGGGTTTTTAAAGGAAGATGTCATGCTCTCTACTAAAATCCACACAAGAATCTAACAGATGTTATATAATTCATCCATAGCAATTCAGTAATTCTAATTATAAAGTATACTTCTTCAACATGATTGCAAAAATTTATTATCTAATAATTGATATATACAAAAGAATAGGTGTAACAAATAGGCACATTATGAAGTATGATAATAAAAACAAGACTTATGAACCCATTCCCAATGTAAAGACTAGAAAATTACCAATATTACCATGGCTACCTGTGTGTTCCCTCCTGACCTTAGTCTTGTACCTCATCTTCAGAAGTAATTGCTCTCTGTAATTTTGAATTTATTATTCTCTTGCTTTTCAAAATAGTCTTCTTCCAAATATAGATTTTAAATGTATATCAGTTTAGCTAAACATTGAAAAAAAATTTGAGATCTTTTTCTCTGAATAAAATTGGCATGACAGAGTGCAGGTGGGGCTGAGCTGAGAGGGTGCAGCTGTCACCATTCTTCCTTGATGAATCCTGAAGACAATCAAAGTTCTAAGGCTTCTCCAGCTTCTGCTATAGAAGTCACTGATTTCTTTTTTTCTTTTGGTGCTGGGGATTGAACTCAGGGGCACTCGACCACTGAGCCACATCCTCACCTCTATTTTGTGTTTTATGTAGAGACAGGGTCTCACTGAGTTGCTTAGCACCTCGCTGTTGCTGAGGCTGGCTTTGAACTTGCGATCCTCCTGCCTCAGCCTCCCTAAGTGCTGGGATTACAGGTGCACTAATTTCTTTTCATTCCCACTGAGTATGAGCACCTAAGTGACTGTTATCCAAAAAGGAGAGCATTCTCTCCACCCAGGATGAATCTTTGTACGCTGTTTCAATGGGGTGGACCCGAGGCTGATTGCCATACTGGTGAGGAAGTCCTCCTACCTGGTGGAGAGTTGGCAATGACCCAGACGCTGTCGGAGGATCTCCTCCAACCACCTCTCCATTTCCTCATTAGCAAGAAATGAAGCAGAGGATCATTACTGCCTGGTTGACCATGTAGTGTGGTTAACAGATTTGGGACTAATTCCCAGGACTTTCCCTCAAACCCTTTTAGGAACCATGATTTCTTCATCCTTCTTCCAGAAAGTCATGTCTGTCAGCATCCCACCCTTGTTGAAAAAACTTAAAATATGCCATGGATCTGACACCTTAGCCTTCTTGTAAGATGCCAAAGGCCTCAGGCTCACATGTGCAGGCAGAAGGCCCAGGACTATGGGGCCAGAGATAGGGGACTTCACTGCAGCACAGCCAGCGGCAAGAGCATAAGCACGCTATGTGGGTTCTCCTGGTCCTCAGGCCTGTGGCGTGACGCAGATGGGCCCGGATGAATACCCAAACACAAAAAGAGCTGCATTACAGAAGAGGAAACCTGAATTTAGAGTCCTTGGATCTTTTTTTAAAAATATTATTTTAGTTGTAGATGGACACAATATGTTTTTTAAAGATAATTTTTATTGATTTATTTTACAGTAGAATGCATTTTGACATACAGTACACAAATAGAGTACAACTTCTATTCCTCCGACCATACGTGGTTCAGAGTCACTCCACTCATGTAATTACACATGTACGTAGAGTAATAATGCCTGTTTCATTGTACCGTCCTTCCCATCCCCACAACCCCACCCTTCCCCTCACTTCCCTCTGCACAAACCAAAATTCTTTCATAATTCCCTATCCCCCTTCCCCACGATGGATCAGCATCTGCTTATCAGAGAAACATTCAGCTTTTGGTTTTGGGGGATTGGCTTTTTTCACTTAGCATGATATTCTCTAGTTCCATCCATTTACCAGCAAATGCCATAATTTCATTCTTCTTTAAGGCTGAGTAATATTCCATTGTGTATATGTACCATATTCTCTTTATCCATTCCTTTGTTGAAGGGCATCTAGGTTGGTTCCATAGTTTAGCTATTGTGAACTGAGCTGCTAGAAACACTGATGTGGCTGCATCACTGTAGTATGCTGATTCTAAGTCCTTTGGGTATAAACCAAGGAGTGGGATAGCTGGGTCAAATGGTGGATCCATTCCAAGTTTTCTAAGGAATCTCCATACTGCTTTCCATAGTAGTTGCACCAGTTTGCAGTCCCATCAACAATATATGAGTGTACTTTTTCCCCCACCAACACTTATTATTGCTTGTATCGTTGAAAATTGCCATTCTGACTGGAGAGAGATGAAATCTTAGTTTTGATTTGCATTTCTCTAAGAGATGATGAACATTTTTTCATGTGTTTGTTGATCAATTGTATTTCTTCTACTGTAAATGTCTGTTCAGTTCCTTAGCCCATTTATTGACTGGGATATTTGGTTTTTTGGTGTTAAGCTTTTTGAGTTCTTTATATAATCCTGGAGATTAGTGCTCCATCTGAGGTGCATGTGGTAAAGATTTTTTTTCCCATTCTGTAGGCTCTTTCATCATGTTATTGATTGTTTCCTTTGCTGAGAAGAAGCTTTTGAGTTTGAATCCATCCCATTTATTGATTCTTGATTTTACTTCTCATGCTTGAGGAGTTTTGTTCAGGAAGTCAGGTCCTAAGGCAACATAATGAAGATTTGGGCCTACTTTTTCTTCTGTTAGGTGCAGGATCTCTGTTTTAGTGTCAAAGTCTTTGATCCATTTTGAGTTGATTTTTGTGCAATGTTAAGAGATAGATGTTCAATTTCATTCCACTACATATAGACTTCCAGTTTTCCCAGCACCATTTGTTGAATAGGCTATCTGTTCTCCAATGTATGTTTTTGGCACCTTTGTCTAGTGTGAGATAGCCATATTCATGTGAGTTTGTCTCTGTGTCTTCTATTTCATACCATTGGTCTACATGTCTATTTTGGTAGCAATACCATGCTGGTTTTGTTACTATTTCTCTGTAATATAGTTTAAAGTCTGGTATTGTGATGCCTCCTGCTTCACTTGCTAAGGTCTGACTTCGCTATTCTAGGTCTCTTATTTTTCCAAATAAATTTCACTGGATTTTTTTAGGAATTGCATTAAATCTGTATAACAGTTTTGGTAGTATGGTCATTTTGACTATATTAATTCTGCCTATCCAAGAGTATGGGAGATCTTTCCATCTTCTGAATTCTTCTTCAATTTCTTTCTATAGTGTTCCGTAGTTTTCACTGTGGAGGTCTTTCACCTCTTTTGTTAGATTGATTCCCAAGCTTTTGTTTTTATTTTGTTGAGGTTATTGTGAATGGGGTGGTATTTCTAATTTCTCTTACAGTAGATTCATTGCTAATATATAGAAATGTGTTTGATTTATGGGAATTGATTTTATATCCTGCTACTTTGCTGAATTCATTTATGAGTTCTAGAAGTTTTCTGGTGGAATTTTTAGGATCTTCTAAATATAGAATCATGTCATCAGCAAATACTGATAATTTGATTTCTTCTTTTCCTATGCATATTCCTTTAATTTCTTTAATTTGTTTGACTGCTCTTGCTAGAGTGTCAAGGACTATGTTGAAAAGAAGTGGTGAAAGAGCATATCCCTGTCTTGTTCCCATTTTTAGAGGGAGTGCTTCCAATTTTTCTCCATTTAGAATGATGTTGGCCTTGGGCTTAGCATAGATAGCTTTTACAATATTGAGGTATGTTCCTACTATCCCTAGTTTTTATAGTGCTTTGAACATGAAGAGGTGCTGTATTTTGTCAAACGCTTTCTTAGCATCTATTGAGATAATCATATGATTCTTGTCTTTAAGTCTGTTGATGTGATGAATTAGGTTTATTAATTTCCATATGTTGAACTGATCTTGCATCCCTGGAATAAATCCCAGTTAATTATGGTGCACTATCTTTTTAATATGTTTTTGTATGCAATTTGCTAGAACTTTATTGAGAATTTCTGCATCTATGTTCATCAGGGATAGTGGTCCGAAGTTTTCTTTTTGATGTGTTTTTGTCTGGTTTTAGAATCAGGGTGATACCAGCCTCATAGAATGAGTTTGGAAGGGTTCCCTCCTTTTCTATTTCATGGAATAATTTGAGGAATGTTGGTGTTAATTCTTCTTTGAAGGTCTTGTAGAACTCGGCTGAGAATCTGTCCTCGGCTTTTCTTGGTTGGTAAGCTTTTGATGTCATCTTCTATTTCCTCGCTTGAAATTAATCTGTTTAAGTTGTGTGTATCCTCCTGATTCAATTTGGGCAGATCATATGCCTCTAGAATTATTGGTGTCTTTGGGATTTTCTGTTTTACTGGAGCACAGATTTTCCAGAAATAGTTTCTTATTATCTTCTGTATTTCAATAGTGTCTGTCATATTTCCTTTTTCATCACGAATTTTAGTAATTTGAGTTTTCTCTCTCCTTTTTGTTAGGGTGACTAAGGGTTTATCAATTTTATTTATTTTTTTTAAAACCCAGCTTTTTGTTTTATCAATATTTTGAATTTTCTTTTGTTTCAATTTCATTGATTTCATCCCTAAATTTTAATTATTTCCTGTCTTCTACTTCTTTGGGTGTTCATTTGTTCTTCTTTTTCTAGGGCTTTGAGATATAATGTCAGGCTGTTTATTTGTTGACTTTTTCTTCTTTCAGTGATGAGCTCAATGCAATGAACTTTCCTCTTAACACAGACTTCCTTGTGTCCCAGAGGTTTTGCTATGTTGTGTCAGAGTTCTGATTTACCTCCAAGAATTTATCTCCTCCCTATTGTCTTCTGTTATCCATGTGTCATTCAATAGCATATTATTTAGTCTCCAGGTGTTGGAGTAGCTTCTATTTTTTATTTTATCATTGATTTCTAATTTCATTCCATATGGTCTGATAGAATGCAGGGTAGTATCTCTATATTTTTGTATTTGCTAGGACTTGCTTTGTGGCATAATATATGATCTATTTTAGAGAAGAATCTGTGTGCTGAGAAAAAAGTGTATTCACTTGTTGATGGATAAAATATTCTGTATGTGTCTGTTAATTCAAAATTACTGATAGTATCACTGAGTTCTATGGTTTCTTTGCTTAGTTTTTGTTTGGAAGATCTGTCCAGTGGTGAGAGAGGTGTGTTAACGTCACCAGTATTATTGTGTTGTGGTCTGATTCTCGAAATTGAGAAGGATTTGTTTGATATGCGTGGATGCTCCATTGTTCAGGGCATCAATATTTATGATTGTTATCTCTTGTTGATGTATGATTCCCTTAAGCAGTATGAAATGATCTTTTTTTAAAAAAATTTTTTATTTTTAGTTGTAGATGGACACGATATCTTTATTTATTTTTATGTGGGGCTGAGGATCGAACCCAGTGCCTCACGCATGCAAGGCAGGCACACTACCGCTAAGCCACAATCCCAGCCCCTGAAATGACTTTATTTATCCCTTCTGACTATCTTTGGTTTGAAGTCCACTTTATCTGATATGAGAATGGAAACTCCTGCTTGTTTACATGGGCCCTGTGAGTGGTATGTTTTTTCCCATCTTTTCACCTTCAGTCTGTCTTTTTCTATGAGATGAGTCTCTTGAAGGCAGCATGTTGTTTGTTTTTGTTTTTTTTTAATCCAATCTGACAGTCTATGTCTTTTAAATGATGAGTTTAGGCCATTAACATTCAGAGTTATTATTGAAATATGGTTTGTATTCCTGGTCATTTTGGTTTGGTTTTTGGTTTTTAATTTGACTTGGTTTTTCCTTTGATTGGCTTTTCCTTTAGGAAAAGGCTTTTCCTCCCTTTGCCAATTTTCATTGTTGTTTTTCATTTCCTCCTCATGAAATATTTTGCCAAGAATGTTCTCTAGTGCAGGCATTCTCATTAAAATTAAAATTCTTTTAACTTTTGTTTATCATGGAAGGTTTTTATTTCACCATCAAATCTGAAGCTTAATTTTGCTGGATATAAGATTCTTGGTTGGCCACACATTTTCTTTCTAAGCTTTGTATATTTTGTTCCAGGATCTCCTGGCTTGGAGGGTCTGGGCTGAGAAATCCGCTGAGATCCCAATTGGTTTCCCGCTGTATGTAATCTGAAACTTTAGTGGCTTTTAAAATTCTATCCAAATTGCATATGCTAGACATTGTCATTATAATATGCCTTGGTATAGATATGTTGTAGTTTTGTACATTTGGCATCTTGTATGCCTCCTGTATTTGATTTTCCAATTCATTCTTCATGTTTGAAAAATTTTCGGATATTATGTCATTGAAGAGATTGTGCATCCCTTTGGTGTATCTCTGTGCCTTCTTCTACTACCCTGATAATTCTTAGATTTGTTCTTTTCATGTTATCCCATAATTCTTGGGCATTCTGTTCACAGTTTCTTACCATCTTCATTGGGTGGTCAACTTTATTTTCAAGATTATATGTTTTGTCTTCATTGTCTGAGGTTCTTTCTTCCAAGTGATCTAGTCTGTTGGTGGTGCTTTCTATTGAATTTTTTAATCTGGTCTATTGTTTCTTTCATTTCAAGGATTTCTGTTTGGTTTTCTTTCAGAGTCTCTATCTCTTTCTTGAAGTAATCTTTTCTCCCTGTATTTACTCTCTTATATCTTTTTTTTTTTTTTTTTTTTTTTTTTTTTTTTTTTTTTTTTTTTTTTTTTTTTTTTTTTTTTTTTTTTTTTTTTTTTTTTTTTTTTTTTTTTTTTTTT
>PVHX01014884.1:0-48694 GCA_004024805.1 Geosciurus inauris
TTCCTATTCTGGCAGCTGAAGATTTTAACTTTCTAACACTTTCTATTCTCTTCCTCATTCTCTCAAAATAGTATATCAGTTTTTTGCTAAATCCACAGTCATTTTTATGTTCAATAAATCTTGCATACTGCTGAGCTGAGTGGTATACTATAGTTACATTTTGTTACAAAGCACTTTGATTTTCTTGTAGTTATTCATTACCTCTTTTTTCATTTGCTTAGGTTTTTCCTGAACCCATTACTGAGTTTTTTAACATCCCCAGAGAGCTCTGTTCTGTGCCTCTCAGCATAGTTTCCCACACAGTCATGCCTGTTGGGTAACTTGCCCTTTCTGTGTTCTATTGCATGTCCCCTCTGGTGCTCTCCTGGCCTGTAGCACAGCTCTCAGCCTGGATCTCTTTACTACTTTCCTATGCTGGCTGCCCTGTTTCCACAGTTCTGGGAGTTTCCCTTCTTTGTTTTTGTTTTTGTGGTATTGGTGATTGAACTTAAGGGTTCTTTACCACTGAGCTACATCCCCAGCCCTTTTTATTTTTTTATTTTGAGACAGTTGCTAAGTTGCTGAGGCTGGCCTTGAACTTGTAATCCTTCTGCCTTAGTCTCTGGAGTCACTGGGATTACAGGTGTGTGTCACTGTGCCCGAGTAGGTACACTAGTATCTTCCTGAGGAAAAGCACTAGGGAAGAAAACGTTTTGAAATGTCACATGACTAGAAATATCTTTATCATGTCCTCAGGTTTGATATGCCTGTCACACTAAGTGGAAGTTAATTTTGTAAGCATTGTTAATTTTTCTTCTACTTCCAACATTGCTTTTGATATGTCACTGCCATTATTTTCGTGTATGTGTGTGTATGTGTGTGAGTGTGTGTGTGTGTGTGTGTGTGTGTGCTGTGTTTTGGAACCAGAGATTGAACCCAGAGGAACTTAACCACTGAGCCACATTCACACCCCTTTTTATTTTTTATTTTGAGACAGGGTCTTGCTATATTGCTGAGGCTGGCCTCAAACTTGCAATCCTTCTGCCTCAGCCTCCCTATTGCTAGGATTACAGGCATGCACCACTGTGCCAGTCTATTTTCTTATCCCTAGGCTTTGCATGATTGTTTCTGTCTGGAAACTTAGGGTCTTCCTGCCTTCAATAACAATAGGCAATGTTGTGAATAATGACTATTTGTCCAGAAACTGTTCTTTGTGCTTTGTAGGTTACTCAACCATTTTGTCCTCAAACACTCCATGAGTTTGTTGATACTATAATTATTCCACTTTACAGAAGTAGAAACCATGGCTCAGAGAAATTAGGTTACTTTGCTAAAGACACACAGGTCATAGATGATATACCCAGAATTTATAACTAGTCAATGTGATGCTGTGATCTATGCTTTTGTGTGTATGTGTGGTGCTAGGATTGAACCCAGGTCTTATGCATGCTATGCAAGTGTTCTACTACTGAGCTGCACCCCAGTCCTTTTTAAATTTGGAGACAGTGTTTCACTAAGTTGCTCAGACTAGCCTCAAATTCAGAATTTGTCTCAGCCTCCTGGGTAACTGGGATTATAGGTATGCACCTCCACACCCAGCTGGACTATTCTTTTAACCATGATTTTTAGCTTCTTCAAGAGGGCAAAAGTAATGAAAGGAAACTCCCAATAATGCGGAGTTGCAGACACTAGGTTCAAGTGGGAGGGAGTTAGGTTCTTGACCTATGCACAAGTCAGCACTAATTATGAAGGAGTTTCTCCCTACACTACAGGGACAGTTCCTAACAGAAACTAGCCATCAGCATTCCTTTTATACTGATAGCAGTCAGGGAGCTTCCAAAAGCAGAACAGGTATAACTTTGGGCATGATCTTGAGCCAGAGGAGACTTGCAGTGAGTGGCTTGTTTTCTACAAGACTGGCTCAACTCCACTCTTTGCAGCAATCACTTCTCTTCATGAAACCTTAGGGCATCTTGTACCCAAATGCTAGCAGATGCTCATACCCCTACCTTCTGTACTAACTGCAGTCATATTGACTCTCCTTACCTCCTAGAGTACAGCTGTAGATGCCAGTGATTGGCATGTGATCAATATCTGCTGTACAACATTCTGTGTAATTTTTGTTAACTTTTTACATATTTACACCTTCCCAGCTACACTGCAGGCAGAACTATCTTAAACGTCTTCTAATTGTTCATGGAGATAAAGATGCAGATGATAGAGTTATTTATATATTTATATATACTAAATATATAGACATGTACTTAAAGGCTTTGTATCATAAAGATAATAGATTTCATATCAAAAGGTAAAACAGTGCAAAACAACAGATAATGGGAGTTAAATTTTCTCGATTGTTTGACTTTCCCAATTTGTTCTTTTCATCTCCTGTCATTTCACTGTTTCCACTCCCCAGAAGCCACAACAATTACTTATGTGGGTCTTTCTAGAATCTTCTATGAATATACTGTATATAAGATAGATTTTAGCACAAATGCATTTATATATATTTTTTTCTGAAACTTCATTATTTTGCTTATCATATTCCAACATCTTTCTGAAGCCATAAAGTCCTTTTTAACAGCGGTGTAGTATTTGGCTGTATGAATGAATCAATTTTATTAACTAGTCATCTGTTGATAGGCATTTACAATCTTCCTGGATTTCTTTCACATATAGTATATAGCAGTCAACTTCTGTTTGGTCGTAATTCTCAGTATATAAAAGGACTTGGTCATAATTTGAGTTCTTTCTAGTGGGGAGCCAGGCAAGGTGGTCATCGTCAGGAGTAGAATGTGTCCTCCATACTGGGCCGTCTTCAGTGGTACTTGTGTCATCATTTTTGCTTGAGTTCCCTGTAAGAAAGGCAGCAGCACCTGGCATGGTGGCGCACACCTGTAATCCCAGCAGCTGGGGAGGCTGAGGCAGAAAGATCACAAGTTCAAGACAGCCTCAGCAACTTAGCGAGGTCTTGAGCAACTCAGCAAGACACTGTCTCTAAATAAAATACAAAAAAGGATTGGGGATGTGGCTCAGTGGTTAAGAGCCCCTCGGTTCAATCCCTGGTACCAAAAAAAAGGCAGTAGCTGTGAAGCTCAGACCCTGACACCAGGTTAACCCTGGCTATGCCTGGCTTCTTCGCCTTGGTGTTCTTGTTGTAGTACCAATAGTAACCTCCTTGAAATGCTCCAACAATGCCTGTAAGGGTGAAATCCCACATGGGTATCCAGCTTGGCAGGTCCTGTAGTTGGACATGCATGAGCTTCTCTTTTTGCTGGTACAACTGATGCCATCTTGGAGGTCTTCTGACTGGATTTCTAAATTAATTGTCTAATTTTGCTATTACAATCAATGTTGCAATGGACACCCTTGCAAAAATATCTTTGACCAGGTATGTGACAATATTTCATAAATAAATTCATTGAAGGGAACTGCTGGGTTGATGTACATTTAAGCATTTAAAATTTTGATAAGTACAGCCATATTTACTTCTATGAAAGTTATTCCAAATGATTCTACTAAAATCAGTGTCTGAGAGGTCTGTGTTCCCCCCATCATATCCAATTCAAAATCATAGAGCTACTTAATGCTTCCTTATCTGGCATGGAAGATAATTCACAACTCTTTGCTATTTTAATTTCTGTAATAATAGTGGAAATTTTAGCATATTTTCAGATATCGGTTGACCCTTGGTCTCACTCTTGCAATGAACTGAGCTTACATACCATCTGACAATTTACTAAAGGATTAGCTATTGGTTGGTTTGTTTTGGGTTTTTGTTTGGTCTGTTAAGAGGTTTGTGCGGCTGTTTATTTTTTTGTTTCTTAGTACACAAATGAAATTAGTCCATTGCTTGTAATGTGTTGCCATATTTTCCTTGGTCTGTAGTCTATCTTGAACCCAGTTTTTGTTTGTCTTTTAATGTTGTTGCTTTGTGTGTGTAGGTGGGACTATTCTGCATGTAAATTAAAATAGCCGAAAAGAAAAGAGGGATTGTTTAAACATTGGAATTAAGAATTAGGAAAAGAAGCAAGGGAATTTTCCAAGCTCTCTGCTCATGTGTATTTTCTTCTTTCACAAGGGTCATAAGCCTGGAGCAGCCAGAAAGCAACCAATATTGAAACTTGAGACTCTAAGTCTACATGTCTTTAGTGAAAGACTATGAAAGTAATGTTTTAAAAAATGTATTATTTGATAAAGATAGCTACTCCCTCAAAAAAAAAAAAAGATTATGGAACACCCAGAGCTGGATGACAAATTAATATGCATCTTGTCCATGCCAACTCTTCCAGCCAGCTTAATTCTCATCAGCCACTATAATTTATTAACAGTGAGGTGAGAAAAGACATGAATCAGCTTAATGTGATATAAGTAGGGCATTGTCATAGCAACAAGATGCAGTCTGTTTTCTACTATTTATGTATGGTTTATTTTCTCCAGAGCCTCTGAGTTATTGCTTGAAACAAATGAAATGAAAAGCATCTTGTTCTGAACACCCTCATCCTACCCCACAGTGTGTATGTGTATATAAAACCACATTTTTTTTCCATGAAAGAAAAAAACAAAAGCTCTTGAATTTTTAAAAATCATGTTTATAGCAAAAAGACTAACTACATAGTTTCAAATGCACTGTGATTTTGCGGAATTCATTTTTTGCTTTTTAATTTTCATCTCTGAGACAGGCGATTCCTCCTTGGAACCTCTGGAAAAAGACCCAAAACACATGCTGGAAGCAAACTGAAAGCTAATAGTTCTTCTCAAAGGAAACGTTCATCTCCCTACCCAGATTTCATGACTGGCTGGAAGCAACTCCCCACTAAAAAGAACTGAGCAGACTAAACCTGGAGACAATTATTTTATTTTATTTAATCTCAAATATTCAGAAGGAAAACCCAGTCCAGGCAGGAAACCAGGGCCTGAGTTTGTGACACTCTGTCTACATTGCCTAAAATACACTGCCCGGAATAGGTACATCCCATGAAAGATCCCCATAACTTTCCCAATTCTCCACTTTCCTCCCAAGGGTATAGAATTTAGAATTTGTTCTATCTATCTATCTGTTGTGCTGGGTATTAAACCCAGGGCCTCATACATGCTAAGCAAGTCCTCTACCTTTGAGCTATACCCTCAGCTCCACATCTGGAGCTTTAGATTAAAAATGGATTTGGTCATCTCCAGGCTATAGAATACGTCAAGGTTATGCTGGGTATGGTGGTGCACGCTTGTAATTCTAGCCACTCGGGAGCCTAAGGCAGGAGGATTCCAAGTTCAAGGTCAGCCTCGGTATCTTAATTGATGCCCGAAGCAATTTGGTGAGATCCTGTCTCAAAAAATTAAAGAGGACTGGGGATGTGGTTCAGTGATTAAGTGTCCCTGGGCTCAATCCCCAAGACCAAAATACTACTACTACTAGTAATAATAATAATAAACATAATATAATATAAAAATAAATAAAGAGCTGGGAATGTAGCTTGGCGGTAGCACCCCTGGGTTAAGTCCCTAGTACCCTCACACACACACACACACACACACACACACACCATCAAGGTTTTAGGTGTGTTGAAAAGGAAACAGAAGCAGTATTCTTCTATTGCATTCTTTCCTCATTCCAGTTCCCAAATCCTATCATCATTGCTCCTATGCTTTAAAATGATAGGAAGAGGCATAAAACAAAGGGGAAATTTGACTCTTGACACCTTTGCTCTGCACTGAATATTAATAGATATTTATTTGGCCATTGTATGTGAATCTTTCAATCGTGTGGGCACAGTGATGCATGCCTATAATCCCATCGACTTGGGAGGCTGAGGAGGGACGATCACAAGCTCCTAGCCTGCCTGGGCAACTCGGTGATCCCTTGTCTCAAAACAAAAAATTAAAAAGGGTGGAAGGTCTGAGGATGTAGCTCATTGGTAAAGAACCCCTGGGTTCAATCTCCAGTACTGTTTTTTTTTTTTTTAAATCATCCTAATTAGATCCTGATGGTCCTCATCAGCCTTTTGGCACACATCTGGGGGCTGGAGCAAGAGACACCCAGAAATGACCAGCAGTATTTACTTCCCATGAAAATGATTCTCAGACCTTAGATTCTAACATGGGCACCCTCTGGATCCCAAGGGCTTACACCTCCTTAGACTCTTCTCCACTGCCCAAGGGTGGGAAGAAGAGACACGCAAGGAGAGTGTTTTGACTGCCTCGGGCACCATCCCTACCCTACCTCACTTCTGGAGAAAGGGAACAGGATTCAGGATGTAATATTGCAAATGAGTTTGAGTAGTTTTATGTTGCCCAGTCTCCAGAGTCCATAGGACCTGGATATCACCCTATGACACCCCATTATTAACAACCAACTGAGATTTAGCAATAAAGAGAGCATCTAATTCAACCTACATTGGAGTCTTCCTTTGAATCATTTTCCTTCAAGGGTTATAGCACTTCTAGTTGTACTGAAGCAATGGGGTTTATTTATTTATTTACTTATTTGGTATAATTTATATACAGTAAAGCATACAAATCTTAAGTGTTGATCCTGAAGAATTTTTACTTGTGTATATACACATAACCACCTACCAGACACAGATGTAGAAGCTTTCTAACACTTCCCATGATTCTTTTGTGTCCCTTTCTGGTCTACATTCCTCCAAAGGAACTTCAGTAATTCAGATTTCTATCATCAGGGAGTTTTGTTTGTTCTTGAGTTTCATTTAAATTAAATCATACAGTGTGGTCTTTTTGCATTTGGCTTTCTTTGCTCAGTACCTGTGAGTAACATCCAGGAGTGATATTGTATGAGTGGTTCATTTACTTTAAGTTGTATAGCATTCTATGAATATTCCATGTTTTATGTATCTATACTTCTACAATGGATATTTGAGGGTTGCCAGTTTAAGGCTATTAAAAATAAAGCTCTGTAAACATTCTCATACATTCCTTTGCAATTATAGAGTTGAACTGCTGAATAATAAAGTAGTAACTGTAAATAGTAAAGTAGTAATGCATGAACCAGTACTGTCAATACTGTCCTTAATGGAACCCTCCTTGGAAGGGTTGGCTCCTACTGAGTACCTCTTGCTTCTTGATTACTTTCATCTCTTTGCTTGGATGACTCCACTCTTCTGGAATTCTTACAGTTGCAATCAGATCTTCTTAGTCTCCTATGCTGGATCCTCATCCCCAACCACTCTTCTAAATGTGTTGCTCTTGAGTTCTGTCTCTACTCCTTTTTCTTTCTCATTTCTTCACTCCCAATCTTCCTTTCTTCCTTCTTTCCTCCCTCCCTCCCTCCCTCCCTCCCTCCTTCCCTTCCTTCCTTCTTTTCTATTTCAGTACTGGGGAATGAACCCAATAACACAGAGCACGGAGTTGGCAGGTTCTTTGTCTCCTGAATTCAAAGAATTTCATGAACACAAAGTACAAGAATTTATTAAAGCAGTTGAAGCTGTAGCTAGTTGATACAGTGCTTGCCTGACATGTGTGAAGCCCTGGGTTTGATCCTCAGCATGGAAAAGAAAAAATTAAAGCAAAGTAAAACTCCTGTGGCTGGGAGGGGACCCAAGAGGGTTGCCAGTGGATGGATATTGTGTAGGGGTTTATATGGGTCTACAGGTATAAGGAAGCCATCCCTTGGCTCCCTCCTAGGTAAGGCATTCATGCAGCCTTCAGTCCAATCAAAATATTGATTAGGCATTTTTCCTGTTGCTGTTTGTGCTTTGCTGCCCAGGAAGTTGCCTGGGGCCCATTTCCCTATCTGCCTAATCTAATCTCTTCCTCTGACCTTACCAAGGTCTCTTACATGCTAGGCAAGCACTCCATTACTGGCTACCTTTCCAGCCCTTTTTATTATATTTTGAGATATGGCCTTCCTAAATTGCCAGGTTGCCCTCTAACCAGCAAACCGCCTGCCTCAGCCTCCCTAGTTGCTGGGATTATGAGCATGCACCGCTGCTCCTGGCTCACTCCCTACTTTAGTCATGGTATTTATCACTCTGTGTTGATATACCTGGCCCTCATCAGCCTCCTGAATTCCAGATCTCCCTGCCTACTGTTTTCATGTCCCACAGGTGCCTCAGATTCACCAAGTTCCAAACCAGAGTCATGACCATCTGCCTCCCCACAAGTCTCCACCTCCTCCTATGTATTTTCCTCAGAGAAAGTTTCCACCTGGTTGTTCAACAAAAAAACTAGCGCCCACCCCTTCTCCCTCCTCCTCCCTCCTTCACAAGCATATCTCCCGGTCCATAAGGCTCTCTCTCTGTCCATTTGGCTTCACAAACATCTCTCTTCCATTTCCACAGTTATACTAGTCTAGGTCACATTCTTTCTCTTGGGCTAATGTCCTAAGTGGTCCTTTGCTTCCAGTCTTGTCCTTATTTTCCTGCCAACTCCAGCCCACTCTACCTTACAGCTAGAATGACCTCTCAAAAACAAAAACTGGATCCACAGTTCCCATTTCCATTGTCCCCGTTTTCCTTGGGCTGAGGCCTGGACTCCTGTGTGGTTCACGAGGCCCTGGTCACAGTCCCTGCTTCCCTTTGGCCCCAGCTCCCTTCGTTCTCAGCTCCAATCACTGAAAATTACTTTGAGTTCCTCCAGAGCACAGGCCTTCTCTGCCTTCCAGGCCTCTGCACAAGTTGTGCTCACTCTTGTCACTTTCCCCTCTCCCCTACTCTCCTCTTCACTTGTTGAGCTCTTGCTCATCATTCTGTAGTTTTCAATGGAATTGTCCTTGGCTTGGACCCCCACATTTGCCCCTATCACACTGATCATGCTGCATTATAATTGCCTGTTTACTTATCTGTCTCCCTCATTAAATCATAAGAAAAATGAAAGCAGGGCCCATAATATCCCCTTTCAGCACATGGCTTGGTACATAGTGGGATTAATATTTGTTGAATGGAAAATGAATTCAGGGGCACTTCAAGTTCTTTGATATGAATGCAGGTGGATGAACACAGATGTGGAGGAGATCATATTTCAGGCAAAGGTTTGATTTGTTTCTTTTTGGTAAGAGTGATTGAAACCAGGAGCACTTAGCCGCTGAGCCACATCCCCAGCCCTTTTAATTTTTTATTTTAAGACAAGGTCTCACTAAGTTGTTTAGGGCCTTGCTAAGTGGCTAAGATTGGCCTTGAACTTGTGCTCCTCCTGTCTCAGCCTCCCAAGCCTCTGGGATTACAGGCATGCACCATCACACCCAACAAAGGTTTGATTTTGATTCTGCTGGTGAGGGGGCACTTTGGAAGAATTTTATTCCCCAAATACAAGCCCACTCAAGATGGTCAGTTGGTCTATTTCCTGCTCCACAGGATCCTTGTACTTTGGTTTATGCTGATCCCATCTAAAACTCCATTCCTTGTTTCTATCTCATTTAACCTGCTTACTGAAGCTTTACTAACTGGCTCATCCAGATTTCCCCTTCCTCCCAGAATTCTACAATATTCCATGCCAAAACTACACAGTCTGTAACTTGATTGTGTTCTATTTCACTGTGTGCTGTCATTTACCATGGGTCACACTGTCCTTCTGCAAACCAGCACACAGGGGAGAGTTTCTACAAACACGTAAAATAGGGGACTTCATAAACAAACATCACAAAGTGTGTCCAAATGAATTTTGTCCTTCCAAATAGTCCCGATTCAAAATAATTTTGGAACTTCTCTTTGGAAATGACCTTCACGTCTCACTTACAAACTGTACAAGAAATAGATTTGTCCTTTATTGTAACCCTGAATTTTTGGCCCCAAACAGTTCAGCTTGTTCCTCTACCTTATTTTTTCAGACACACAAAATATGAGAGAATTCATTTAGCGGACTTGGTTTAGCAGAATTCATTTTGCAGACTTGATTCTCAATGACTTTTATATGTAATTAAAATAGCAGCAACCAGAAAAGAGAGCCACCATGAGTGACAGAAAACAGAGGATGTATTTTTTAAAATATTTTTTTAGTTGTTGATGGACACAATACCTTTATTTTATTTAGTTTTTATGTGATGCTGAGGATCGAACCCAGTGCCTCACACATGCTAGACACACTGCCAAGCTACAACCCCAGCCCAAGGGTTGTATTTTATGGATTAAAATTTACACAACCATGGTTGCTGGTGAAGATGCTGGCTGCCCGCGTGTGACTATGGATGTGCAGTCTCTTTAGGACAGCAGGGTCAATGGTCATGAAGAAAATTTGGCATGAAGTGGAGACATTGAGGAGAAACTGGACCCCAGGTAAGTCTCTCATAGCCTCCATCCTTGATATGTATGACCTGCAGAAGCAGCTTGGCTGTGGGACAGCCCCTGTGTCACCCTGGAGTCTGAGGAGTTGGAGCAGGTGAAGCAGTGGCTGTTCCTTGAGCCCAGACTCACAAGGGAGCCAATGACAGTGTGCACCAGTTGTATCACAGCTGACACCAGCACCAGTGAGAGCCTTATGCTGCTGATACAAATTTTACCTTCCAAATCTTGCCTGCAAATTTCTCATGACCCACTCTCACTTAGTACCATACAGGAGAGGGCATTCTGGGAGACGTGGCTCAGGTTGGTAAGATGACACAGCACAGTTCCAGCATACTTACTGGAACTCAAGGTGACCTCCAAGGGATGGAGGTTTGCCAACGTTGAAAGAAGTAAAAAGCAAATGCCACAGCATTTGAAAGAACGTCCTGGAAAAGAGTTCCACGATTGTTGGACTCCAAGGTAGAATCTTTGGAATGAATGGCAAGTGCTTCCAAGAAGACTAACTTCTTTAAAAAAAGATATTTAATATTCTGGTTTTTTTATGGAAGGAAGAAATCAAATCATATTATTTTATAGCATTCCTTCTATTTCCATCCTTTTCCCTCTCTGTTTCTCAAGTTTACAAATGTTTTTATGGTTGCTGTTGGTGGTGGTTACATTTTAGCTTAACTGACTATTATGATTCATTCATAAGTTGTTTTAAAAAATCATACAGAGGAATGAGGAGGTTTGGGAAAGTGTCCTAAAGCTGGCTAATTCTTTCTCTCATCCCAGGGTGGACCCCCCCCCCTTAATATTGGGGATTGAATCCAGGGCCTCACACATGCTAAACAATTGCTCTACCTCTGAGCTACTTCTCCCAGTCCTTTTCATTTTTTATTTAGAAATAGAGCCTCACTAAGTTGCTAAGGCTGCCCTTAAACTTGCAATCCTCCTGCCTCAGCCTCCAGATTTGCTGGATTTACAGGTATGCTAGCTGTCTGGGATTGCTTTACCAGAAAACTAATCTCATTGATAAAGGCTCCATCCTCATGACCTAATGAACTCCCAAAGGCCTCATCTCCAAACATCATTAAATAGTGATTTAGGACTTCAGCATATGAATTTGGGGGATCATAAACAGTCAATATATAACACTTGAGAACTTATATGGATGATCATATTCTTTTACCCAAAGCAAATCCAGAGTCCAGCAAAATGTTCTATGGTTGTAAAGAACCTTAATTAGGGCTGGGGTGGCTCAGTAATAGAGTACTTGCCAAGCATGCTTGGGACCCTGGGTTCAATCTCCAGCACCACAAAATCTAAATAATGTTACTCTGATCTCAGATTGGGGTTTTTGTTTTTTTTTTCCATTGCTTGAAAAAAACCCAAAGGTTTTTGAACCTTTGTGTGATTTTTAAAATATGTAATTTATTTCTTTGATGCTGTGAAGACACATGTAACATAAAATTTATCATCCTAGCCATTTTAAAATGTATAGTTCAGTACACTGGTATCCATCCGATCTCCAGCAGAACTCTTTTCATTTTGCAACACTAAAGCTCTGACCCAATAAATGAGATCTACCCCAACCAAATCCTTCCTCCCACCAACCCCAACCAACTAGCATTTTGTTTTCTATCTCTGTGAATTTGACTGCTCTAGGTGCCTCAGATAAGTGGGATTCCAAAGAACTGGTTGTTTTGTGGCTGCCTTATTTCACTTAGTGTAATGCCCTCAAGTTTCATTCATGTTGTAGCATGTATCAGAATTTCCTTCCTTTTAAAGACTGAACAATATTCCATTATATGTATATGTAATCTTTTGTTTATACACGTATTCATGAATGAATGCTTGATTTCTCCCATTTTTTGGCTATTGTGAATAATATTGCTATGAACATGAGTATATAGCTCTCTCTTCAAGAATACTTTTAATTTCAACTCCTTTGGATATATACCCAATTGCTGAATTATATGGCAACTCTATTTCTAATTTTTTTAAGGATCCATGCACTGTTTTCTACAGCAGCTGAATCATTGTACATTTCTATCAAAAATGCCGAGTCTTCTGACCTCCACACCAGTATGGTCTCCATTGTGCCTCCTGCCAATGAGCTTAGCATCTGGATATAGCTATTTTGTTTTATTCTCTATTTGTTTCTTGTATGTTCACTTTATATTTCCATTTAGATATAACTCCTCCTGGGAAGAAATTCTGTTTTTTCCCACTCCTATTTCCCAGTTTTCTTAGAACAATATTAAACACAAGCAGAAACTCAATGCACACTTATGGGTTGAAAATTTGAATGAATGAAATCATAAAATCTAAACTTTTTTTTCTTCTCTCTCTCTTAATCTATTGACTCTCATCTTTCTTATACCAACTCCCATGTCAAACCAAGTCACATGGTGATTTTTACAGGGCAGGGACACATACTGTTGCCACAGAAAGGGGCATTGACAAATCATGAACATAACACAATCTACACCATGGTGTTGAAAGCCCTTTACGAACTGACACCTGCCTCATCTGCATGACCCTGAACTCTGGCCACAGTGGATTGATTATAGTTCCTCAAACATAGTATGGATTTTATACTTGGGTGCTTTGATAATACCTCTTCTTTGCCTGGACTACCCCAGATATTTGGTAACTGTGATTTCTATACTAAGTTTCTGACTTCGGGGCAGAGCAGCAATCTTTGGTTCTCAACTGGAATACCCAACCTCCAAAAGAGACTGAAGGAAAGTCAGTTAGTTCTTGGTCACTTGCATGATAGGGCAAACTTGGTATGGAGAAAAGAGTCCTGGGCTGAGAATTAGGAGAGCTGAGAGTGGTCTCAGTTCTACCTTTTACTTTCTGTGAGATCTGGGATGGTCATTTCAACTGTTACAGGCCTCCATTTCCTCATTTATTTAAGTAAAATTTTCCACCACATGGGCTATCAGAAGGATCAAATGGGAGAGTGGGCAAGAAAGCACATAGAGCTCATCAAACTACTTGTATTATATTGGGGCCCAGCAACCCATTCTATTCTCAGCATATTGTAACAAAGGACATCACTGTTCCTGTGTCTTCACTCCATTCCATAAACATCATCAGTCACTGCAGAATACACTCAAACTAGAGTCCCTGGGAACATACAAAGGAAGGCATGCCAGAAGCATGGTTGGAAATCCAATCCAAGACTGGCTCCAGAAACACATGTTCTATTGCACTTTGTATCCTCGACCCCCAGCCCCAGCCCTCATACACATCACATCTTCCAGCCTGGTCCCCAGGCCTTGTTCTTTTTCTCTAATTCATACTTTCCAAACTCAATGGAAAATGTCCTTGCTGAGACCTGACTTTCAAAAGAAAGAAGAGTTCCAGTGTCTGCCTAGTTAGCCCCTGAAAGGACCCTGGCACCCTTCTAGAGGAAGAGTATTTTTTGGAGGCTGTACGTTGTTGGCTAAACCAAGAGAACAGAGGAGCGCTCCTCCCTTTGTTGGACAGTGAGAAATCTATATTTTTAGGTTGTTTTATAATAAGCATGCAAAATAACTTTAGTAAGCAAAGGAACCAATTATAATTTTAAACTCTAAACATACACCTTCTTGTTGTGTTGAATGTGGTAATGAAATATACATTATATATATACACTTATATATGTATATAAATAATGAGGACAATATTTTGAGAGTAATAAACCAATGAACTTGCATTCTCTGTATCCATAGTTCCTAGTTTAATGGAGCCTCCCCAGACCAACAGACTGGAGTTTCTTCTGTAGTATAGAAAAGATACTCCTTCAGCCATTTGCCCCCCAGGATAAGGAGGTAATGGTAATAATTGTTCTTTCTGAAGATGTAGTACCATGAGAAAGGAGAGATGGGTAGAGCCAGACTGAGAGAGAGGTGGTTAGCTGCCAGTGCCAGCATCAAGCCCCATGTGCCCCTATACCTCAAAGGGAAGAGGCTGTAGAGGCATTCAATTAGGGGCTGAGGAATGCAAGTCAATTGGATTGGGTGACTCCGTTCGTGGGCATGGTCTAGAGATCCCACAAGCCCATAGGAAGGGCCTAACCTTTAGCCTGACCATATCCAACAGTGAGGGACAGTGGTGGTGTGGTCTCAGAGAAGGCAGAAGAGGTAGAGGGCACACCTGGTTCCCTATAGCCTATGTGTGGCATAGCATTTTAGAAGTTCCCAAATGCTCTAATAAGACACAAAGGGGTTTAGGCTTGACCACATAGCCACTATCTGAGTTCAGGATGAAAAAGCCTTTGTGTGTGTGTGTGTGTGTGCGTGTGTGTGTGTGTGTGTGTAAATCAGGTACGTGTCTGTGACCTCAGACTCCAGGTATGGGTGTCAGGAAGGGATGAAAGACTAGATGATGGGCCAGGCAAGAGACAAGCAAAAAAACAGAGGACTTGTGGATCTGAGAACTCTTCCTCCCTCTGCCAATTGGTTATATACATCCCCACACACCTCAGGGTCATCAGGGAAAGCAGCCAGCAGAGGAAATGAAAGGACTAAGCATTTATGCAAATCGTGGGTCATTCAAAAAAAAGTTATTTCAATGACAGAAATGGAAATCTTGGTGACTTGCAAATTTAAAGATTGCTTCCTTCTCTCACTACTCAGTGGTTGGGAGATTCAGGGGAAGATTAAATCAATTATAGGGGGGAAAAGAAAAGTTTTCTTTGTACAACTGAATAATGGAATGAGTAAAAGTCTAACCCTGCCCCACCTATCTTATTAGCCGAATATAATAAATGGTTCGCCCCTTGGGTTTGTGTGTTTTCTTGGTTTGCACAATATTCAGTCCTGAAATCCTTGATGAACAAGGTATTTACATGCACATTGTGACATCATAACCCAGTCACTGACATTACTTCTCTGATTCTGAGTCACCAGGCTCCACTCCTGCTGAGGTCATCCTGGGTTATAAAAGCCTCTGGAACACCTCTGTGAGCTATTATTAAAATATTTCACCTACTTTCATCATCCTAGCTTTATATCCTTCCAGCAGAAATTTCTAGGAACTGTTACAGTTTTAGATTTTAAAAGATTGCTTGTAGAATATTTTATTAATATTGTCTCATATCATCCCAACAACTCTGTTAGATGGAAGAAATGGTAGTAATTCCATTTTATAGTCACAAAAACAGATGCTCTGAAACTCAAGTGTTATTAGTCACACTCCAGTCATGAAAAAAGAAACCAAGCTATGTATTTCAACAGAGAGATTTTCATAGAGGGGATTGGTTTCCAGCATTTGTGTACTGAGTACATTCTTAACAGCTTGTGAAGCTCAAGGATACCATCATGGTAGTTTAAAACTATCCACAGTAGCTGGAGATGTAGCTCAGTGGTAAAGTACTGTGTGGGAGACCCTGTGTTCAATCCTTAGCATCACTAAAATAAAATATGGCAAATTATTTATATTATGGAAGTTAGCAAACATTACATATTAGGTTTCTTTCTGGCATTTTTTTTTTTTTTATTTTGAGAGCTGGTTAAAAGTTTACCAGCACACCACTGGTTATAGGTATTGGAGGACTGAAATAAAGGGAACAGAGAGATAATCACTGGAGAAAGTAGCTCCCTCTCCAGGGCTGAGAAACAAGGGAAGAGATTGGGTTATAAAAACCTAGGAGCCCAGAAATGGGGCCAGAAATGGCAGGTGAGACCAGAGTCTTGTCTGGGGCTCAGGTTACAGAAGAGGGGAAGCTGACCCTGCCACTGTGCTGGTACATTTGAGAGAGCACAGTGATACCAGATGATAAGTGGAGGCCAGAATCTACCATGATGAGGAGAAGCAGACAAAGATAGTCAAGCAACAGAAAGTGTGCTCTTTCTCTTCTTGCCTTGAATAACATTCTGGTGCTTCTATTGGCAGAGGGCCTCCTCTGTCTTCTGCCAAAGGAGAAATGGGTGCAGAGTCCCCCAGCATCTCAAAACCCCATACAGAAGGTGGACTGGGATGACATTTACTAGCTCAATAAGTGATACACTCACCTGGTCACACAGCTATTAAGTGTGGTCTATCTTGTTCCCTGGAATTTCTCAGTGCCTAGAAAAGTTCCTGGAATATAACATGCACTCCATAAATAATTGTTCAAGGAAGGAAAGAAATCAAGCTATACTAGCCCAGTTCTCCAACCCATATTAAAAGGCAAGAAGAGACCAAAATAATCTTGACTGTGCATCTCAAAGTTTAAGCTCACTCCTAGTGCCAGGTACTTTTTCATATTTCATCCAGTCATCTCACAGTGGGACCTGGTGGGGCGGCAGGAACTACCTAAGGAGGTAGTATAGTCTGACAATTTGGAGAAATGTAGATCTGGATTCAAATCCTAGCCACACTATGTAAGAGTTGTATGATCTTGGGCAAATTACTCGACATTTCTAAGCCTTAGTTTCCTCATCTATAAAATGGAGATAATAAAGGTGTGTGAGGCTTAAATAAAATAATCATATTGGGCACATGTTCGATCCATGCTCTTTGTTATTCTTACACTTATTCCACACTCCAGATGCGTGGGGAGATAATTGACCCGCTGAGACCAGAGTCCTGTCATTCTGGGATTCCCTCCCCAGTATCCAAACTGTAGGAGCAGGGATCTGCCCAAGGCTGCCACAGTCAGGTCAAAGGTTGGACAATGGAGGCGGGGCTGGCCAAGGCCCAGGCTCTGCTGTCCCCATAAACCTCACTTGGAACCTGGAAGATGGGAATCGGTGAGTTCCCAGCACCTCTGTTTCAAAGCAAATTTACTCTAGGCTGAAATAAACGAGGGTGTGGTGGTTCCTTACATTCAAAACGAAAACAAAAGAAAAGAAAACAAAGAACCCCCGCCCCAAGCCACCAGGGCTCCGGACCTTTTCCCAGGCACACCACGCAGTAGAGGAGGGCGCGCCTGTACAGTCGCGCCCCGACTCAGAGCCTCAGAACGCAGCTGTCCCGAGTTCCCTGGTCTGGGATCCCGAATAGGCACCGGAGGTTCGGGGGTAAGGCTGGCGGGGTTCGCCCTGCCCAGCCACATCCACCGCGCTCGAGGACGTGCGCTGAACCCCGCTTCGGAAAGCACCCGCTCTCGCTGCGGGAATCCTGAGAATGCTGCCGCCCCGGGAAGCATCTGGCCAGCCTCTCTGGGCAGCGGGAGGGGTCGAACCTGGAATTTTTGAAGTGCTTTTTGCACAAAATCCCCTAAAGGATTGCAGCCCCGTGAGGTTGAAGCCCTCAGGAGTGAGAAGGAAGCTGCCCACGTCTCCCCGCAGCCTTTGTCACCGTCTCTCCCGATCCCCTGCTGGAAATGCTACCAGACGCCTCTTCCCCGGCTGGAAGATCCCTTCTTTGTGTCTGCAGGAGGAAGTCCTTCCCAGGCTGGAAACCGTCCGAGCCACCCCCAGCAGGCGTTTCCAGCTGGATTGTCGCCATCTTGTGGCAAGACTGGGTGACCACACTGGCCCATAGCCAGAGCAGCATGCCCACAACTTTCTTGGGTTCCAAATGTACCTTTCTCTTTTCCCATCCACCTAGGAACTGGAATTTTAAAATCATGTTCCCTGGCTATAGGAATTGAGCTGTGGTGCTTCTGTCCCCTTGTCTCCCAATTGCATAGACAACGCCTTCTAAAGGCAACCAAGTGTTAGTTGGAGAGTCTAGGAGTGGCCAGATGCTTCAGGCCTTGCCAGGGGCCCTGCCTCCTGGGGCACCATACCCAACCTGAATGAGTGTCAATTCCCCACTAGTTTCCCATGGGACAAACTAGTGATTAAGAAGACAGAGACGCACTCTGTCTTGTTCCTACTGGTTAGTAATGTTATTATATTCAATGCATATCATTAAAGGACCCGTTATTAAAGATTCCCTATTATTATTGTTGTTATTATTTAGCATTTATAATATATTCTGTATTTTCAAAGCACTCAAATACTATTATCGCTCTGGACTTTCCAAACACTACACAGAGGCAGGGAGGTGATAACTTCATCTTATAAAATAGGTAAACTGAGGCACTATAATTAGTGTACAGTGCATGCATTGATGAGTCAACGGTAGTCATTTCTTCCAGGCTGATGACTGTCTTACTCCAAGGTGTCATAGATTCCAGTAGATAGCAAATAGACAACCCTAACTTGGGAAACTAGTTTCTATCATCCACTTTTACAACTCACAGTAATCACATTAGAAACCCAGAGACATTTTCAGACTTATGAGTCATGTGCTCATTATACAGAGCACATAGGAAGTGTAATTGTATTTTATTTTATTTGTACAAGTCAAATCCATCCCATTACAAAAAGTCTGGATACCACAATCAGTGAATCAGATGTATCTTGATTTGAAGAATAATTGGTTTTCAAGGCAAATACCCCATTTGTTAGACACCACAAGCATTTTTTAAAAGACTAATGAAAAAGAACTATATTATTTTAAACTTCATTTTCCTCTCAGAGACAAGAAAATCTTATTTTCTGCTTTTAGATTTTGCTTCTCCTTTTCAAAAAATCTTGAGTCTTATCAGTAGGCCCACTCATAAGTACCACAGGACCTTAAGTTCTTTGATAATTGAGTATTTTCTCCAAAGCAACAAAATAAATAACTATGCTCTGTTCATAGAAAACAATCACATTATGCACTCCTTCTTCCACCTCCTAAAAACAAAAGCAATCAGCCATTCTAGAGGTGTCCAACTGAAAGCTTTGGGTTTAAACTCAGAGCTGGGTCAGGTTGAGATAAAGGAAAGTTTGGGAGGCTTGTCCTACCATCAGCTGCTAAGATCAGTCAGTCTAAGTTCCCAGCAAAGCTCTAAAACTAAGGAAGTTTGTCCTTAGAGCCTTCCCATATGAACTTTAGTGATCTGCCCTTTTTACCTAGTTCTCACCCAAAATAAAAAATTCCTTAAAGTATACTTTTAAGGAAGTTGTTTGTTGGTGCATCAGGTTAGCCTTCTCAACTCATTCATTCAGCTCATTTATTCTCTCAAAAAGAATGTATGTATAAAATATATAAATAGCTACTTTTAATGGTCCCTTGGCAAGCAAGGTGTTTGAAATTCATTGCTCCTACACAGAAATGCTTTAAAGTAGATTCTCATTATTCCTCCTTTACAGGTGAGTAAACTAAAGTTCAAGAAAGTTCCAATAACTTGCTCACAATGACCCAAGTAGAGAGAGAGAGCTGGGATGGGTGCCTAAGGCTGCAATCCTCGAACACACTGAAATCTGAAGCCACCTTCACCCTCTGGAACCCTTCAGAAAAAAAGACTCAAGGATAAAAAAAGGTAAATAGGAAATGAGGACTTAAAAAATAACACAAATCAACAAAATCCCATTTAGTAAGGAAAGGGGAAAGGACCCTGCTCAGTCCACCAGTTAGCCCCTGGGCCTCATCTTTGGGTCCTCTGTTTTAGTCCAGTTATACAAGGTGGAAGAGGGTGATGAGCTGATGGAGAAGCTCACGCCTCCCCAAACTCTTTCGGACTGCTTCAACTTCCAGCGGGTGGAGAAGCAGCTTCTCCAGGGAGACCACAGCCTTGATCAGATACAAAGAGAGCCTAAAGCCCTGGTCAGTCCTAGATGCAAAACAGAAATGTAGATGCTTACTAGTGTTCTAGAAAAGAATTTTCCAGAATGGAGCCAAGCACCGTGGCACACTCCCCTAATCTCAGCAACTCAAGGCACAAGTTGGAGGCCAGCCTGGGCAATTTAGTGAGATCCTGCTTCAAAACAAAACAAGCAAATAAACAACAACCAAAAAAGGGCTGGAGATATAGCTCAGTGGTAGAACATCTCTGGCTTAAAAAAAAAAATTCCAGGGTGATATGGTATACACCAAATAAGAAAAGGATTATGAAACAAGAGGGCAGGCAATTTGTACCTAACTATGAGAAGAAATTGGTGGGAAATTGATAGGTGATATTTAATCATGTAAGAGACTAGTTCTCTGTCTGGATTGAAATCTCAATTCCATTACTTATTAGTTATGTGACATTGGACCTGTCCTTTGGCCTTTCTGTGCCTCAGTTTCTTCATCTGCAAAATGAGGTGATTATAGTACCTACTATATAAGGTGATGTGAAGATTATATGAATTAATGCATGTGCTTAGTGTGGTGTCTAGTTCACTCTAAACACAATGTAAATCTGAGTATTTATTATCATTGTAGTGTAAAGAACTTTTTAATCAAACATACCTGGGTTCCTGGCTCCTGTCACTGTTGGGTGGTCCTGGGTAAATTACCCAAACTTCCTGAGCTTCGGTCTCTACCTGTGTAAAAAAGGATAATAACACCACTATATGAGGACAATGAGGGGAAAACATGCAAAAAAGTGTTCATTAAAGTTTTGGTCACAGTCAGGCCAGTGGTGCACGCCTTTAATCCCAGCACTTTGGGAGGCTGAGACAGGAGTATTGTGAGTTCAAAGCCAGCCTTAGCAACGGCGAGGTGCTAAGCAACTTAGTGAGACCCTGTTTCTACATAAAACACAAAATAGGGCTGGGGATGTGGCTCAGTGGTTGAGTGCCCCTGAGTTCAATCCCTGATACCAAAACAAACAAACAAACAAAAAGTTTTGGTCAGTAGAGAATTAATAAGTTCTCATTTAATTCTTTTATTAAATTTAGCATTAGTGAACATTATTTTGGGGTGTTTAGTGGTTGAAAAAGAATCTTACAAATGAAAGTCTATGTAATCCCTAAATATACCTTGTAATTAAACTGTATACATTAAAAATCTTTATAATTAAAAAGAGAACCCTGCGGCTTATATGGACATCATGATAACTCAGCCATAAAATGACAACTACACAGGGTGGCTGCTCAGGAAAACTGTAAGAAACATCACCAGTAAATCTTTCTCCCCTTTTTTGTGTAAAAGTTTTAGCTAAGTCCAATCTTTTTGTTTGTGGTACATGGGGCTTGAACCCAAAGCCTCCTGCATGCTAGACAAACACTCTACCACTGACCTACCTCCTTAACCTTTGGCCAAGTTCAATCTTGTCTTCCTTTTCAGTCTGGCTGAGGGCAGGATTTGAGGAATGGGTGCTGTGGGGGTGGTGAGATAAGGGACTTGGAATGACTCTCCAAGGGCCACAGTGCTCACAGTTGCATAAGTACCTCAACTTTTTCTCTAAAGCCAAAGTCCGAGGGCCACATCAGGACCCAGTTCATAGCTTTTGGCATAGTTCACAGCTTCTGGCAGCACAGGCAAGCATCAGCAACATCCGGGAACTTACAGAAATGCAGAATATCAGGTCTTGCCCCAGAATATGTGTTTTGACAAGGTTTCCAGGAAATTTAGGTTTGTGTGAAAGTCTGAGAAGCACTGGCCGAGAGCATATGAAGCTCACTGTAGCTGCTTGAGCTGAATGGATGCTAGGAGAGGGATACTATAAATTGTGCATCTTGTTTTAATTTCCTCTTCCCTTGAATCCACACTGAGTGCTTTATAAAAGGAAATGACAATGGCCTACTATAGGGAGAGAGCCCACTCTAATGGATCAGAACTCCCAAGGAGCACAGAAGTGGGAGATGGCCCAGATGACAATTGGAAACTCACTTCAGTGGCACACAGGACAGCCAGGAAGTGATCTATTAGCCAGGCAGTATCTATGGAGAACCTGATGTATGTTCAGCCCTACTGTGTGCAAGCACTGTAATGACACAAACAGCCTCGTGCCTCAGAAATCAATGGACCATGAGTGTTCAGGAGATCTGGGCCCTGGTCCAAACTTGCTTTTAAGTGACTGGGCAATTCCCTCGCCCCTCAGCATCTGTATTTCCCCCTGTGAAAAACAAGTAGGTCAGATTAGAGGACCCTAAATTTCCATTCAATTTTAAAGAGATAGAATTTTTTTTTTAATTTTTTTTTTAGTTGTAGATGGACACAATGTCTTTATTTTATTGCTTTGTATGTGGTGCTGAGGATCGAACCCAGGGCCTCACGCAGGCGAGGCAAGCGCTCTACCGCTGAGCTACAATCCCAGCCCCAAGAGATAGAATTTTAATGGGCCCTAGCCTCAAAACCTTGGTCTAATGGGGTAAAGTGATTTTAAATGACTACACTTGAAACAGGGAGCAGCCCAGGACAGGATGTGATTAAGGCCTGAGTTGTGCGGAATTGGCAGTCAGGGACCCTGGCTCCTGGAAGCCTTGTGCAAAGGGGAAGAGTTTGGAACGTCGGTGAACAACTCCTCCCTGGCTCCCAGAGGCCCTGAGGGAGCTGGCTGGACTTTTGCACTTGACCACTAGGTGGCGCTGTCATGATGTGAAATCTAAGGCTGGCAGTGACACAGGGAAACCTTGAGAACCCCTCTGGCTAAAGAGACAAAGCTGGCTTCCAGACCTGGGAACACAGCCTTCTTAGAGTGCTGAGGAGCTTAGGGCACAAGGTTGCCTTGAACCAGAGCAAAAATCAGTGCATTCACTGCACCCTGCCAGGCTGGCTCAGATGATAAGGACCATCAAGAATGTCAGCAGAAAGCACACAAAGGAACACCCCCCTACCCTACCTCCACACTACTAGGACATAGGGTGCTAGAATCCCCTCTTTTCATGGTAGGTCTTTACCCCCACGTTCTGGGCTCTGCTGCTCTGCCCCTCATTTGTCCTGCAAGCAGTCAGCAAGAAATTTCCAGCCCAAATCAGAAGCCCCACCTCAGCAGAACTCTGCTCCTGTGATGGAGACAGAGACTTCAGCATGTGTTATTGGCTCTCAGCCTGCTCACTCCCGTCCAGGGGTAACTGCTCCAGACCCAACAGTGTTCCTTAACATTTTCACCTATACCATTTCCTTAAAAAGGGGAAAGTAGCCTTATTAAGGCTCCACCATGTGCCCAGTTCCAGGGCACATACTGCTTTGCACGTATTGCTCACGAGCATGTTTCCTGCTACCCACTCAGACTCCGCTTCTGAAAAACAGCACAGACAAACCAAAAAGCTTGTGAACTTGCCTGTGAACCAGCACTTACTGGCACAAAACTTGGAGCCCACACACCTTGGTTTTTCTCAGTTGTGTTTCTTGACAACCATGTGAAAATGTGGTTGTCATTCAATCTTTCTGAACCTTAATTTCCACATCTATAACACAGAGGGATTATAGATTATAGATTCATACCTTAAAATTTATTTGAGCATGCTTGGTAATTTGTAAGATGCCAGACAAATAGAAGTTAATATGGAAACCAGTTTTTACTTTTAAATGTTTTGGAGTTTTAACTTTGTATAATTTACACACTGAAAAGTGCGCATACCATCAATGTATAGCCCATTGAGTTTTCAGATTAAACATGGTGGCATCCAAGACCAAGAATAGAACCCTACCAGTACCCTAAAGGCCCTTCATGTCCCTTCCAGTCACTCACCTCTCATGACTCTGGGGTTCACACTATCCTGACTTGTAAAAGTATGAATCAGTTTCAAATTTTTATACAGAATATAAATGAAATCATGCCATATTTACTCTTCTGTCTGGCTTCTTTCACTAAACATCCATGCTTTCACATATAGGTCAGTCATACTGCTTGCTATGTGACATTCCATTGAGTGAATACATCCACTGAATATATTCCATTGAGTAAATATATACAGCAATATATCCACTCCCCAGTTGATGGACATTTAGGTAATTGTGGCAGGTTATTACAAATAGTGCCTCTGTGATTATTCTAGTACGCCTCTTTTGGTCAACATTTATACTCATTTCTGCTAGATGCAAGACACTGACTTCTACTCTTCCCTTTTGTTTGTGACCCTTTCTGGTGAATTTGGTTTGCCCATGTGAAATCACATGTGAAATACCAATATTTTGGTATTGAAAGCACACTCCCTTCCAGATGAACTAGCTGTGAGGGGACTTGAAAAGGTTGAGGCTGCCAGAATTTTACTAGCTTTTAAATGTATTTTGTTTAGCAGGTATATACGGGGCTTCAGTTCTGCTTATGTTTCAGTTTTGGTCACCACAGCCCTGCCCCATGTGTTTTAGTCCTGTCTCCAAAATTAAGTTGTCAGGTCATTGAACAAAAAGGACCATGCCTTTCCCTTGTCTACCACAGAGATTATCATAGGTTGAGATAAGATGGATGATGTTCCACTGATTATTTTTATATTAAATCCATTCTCTTGAGCCACAGTAAGCTGAACTAGACAAGCCAGTGGAGGAAGAATTGCCATCATCAGAGGTCCAGACATTCTAGAGTGGGAAACAGTAGTGGAAAATGATAAAAATCTCTTCTGGAAGTCTCAGCGAAAGGCTAGTGTTTTATTAGCTCTGATTTGGTCGCATGCCTGGCCCTGAAAAAAACAAAAAACAAAACAAAAACCCCCATCAATTCAGCCAGTACTACAATGCACATTTGCCTGATTTTTAAAACTATGTGCATATAAGCTTTTAATTAACTTTTTAAAAAGTGCAAAATAAAGAAAACACATAAAATACATTGATGCAATATGATGGATAATTAGACAGTGAGCAGCTAGGTAATAATTCTGCAGATCAAGAGAAAACACGATTGGCATCCCCAAAGTCTTTACTCCATGTGTCTCTTTTCAATCACAACTCCTTCCTTCTTTTCCTCTTGGGATAATTATTATCCTGACTTTTTTTTTTAATATTTTGTTTTAGTTGCAGATGAACACAATATCTTTATTTATTTTATGTGGTGCTGAGGATCGAACCCAGTGCCTCACGTATGTGAGGCAAGCGCTCAACCGCTGAACCATTACCCCAGCCCCTATCCTGACTTTTATAGTAATTATTGACTTTTCTTTATAGTTATGCCAAATAAACATCCCTTAAAATATGGTTTAATTTTGCCTGTTGTTGAACATTATGAAAATACCATGTGAATCTTTCATTCAACATTGTCTTATGATCTAGGCATATTGCTCTGTGTAGCTGTAATTTATTCATTTTCATTGCTTTATAGTATTTCAATGCATAAGTCTATCACAATTTAATCACTCATTCTGTTGTTATTGGGCATTTGGAATTGATTCCAGTTTGAACTGATTATGAAAAATGACTCTAGTATGGCCATTTTGATACACATTTACAAATATATATGTGGATACATTTCTCTGGATTATATATTTAGAAGTGAAATTATTGGTTCATAGAAGATGTATATTTTCAACTTTACTATATTCTACTCAAATATTCTAAAGTTGTATCAATTTAGATGTCCATAAGCAATGTGCAAAAAGTTCCCATTATTTCACATCTATATAAATAATTCATAATGCCTGAATTCTTAATTTTTTCCAACCTGATGCTTTTTTGGTGGTATTAATTCTATGTCCTTGTTTATTAATACAATAAGTGACTTTTGACATATTTAGCCCTTTGTGCTTCTACTTTTAAGAGATATCCAAGTCTTTTCCCTTTTCTGGATCCAAGTTGTCTGTCAGTTAAATGTATTGGGTATATCTTCTCTCACTTTTTGCTTCACTTTTTTAAATGGTATCTTTTTATAAACAAAAGTTCTTAATTTTAATATAGACATTTCAGTCTTGTCTTATATGATTGGTGCGTTTTGCTTACTTAAGATAATCTTGTTTAAGCTAAGCATGGTGGTGCATTCCTGTAATCATAGCAACTTAGGAGGATGAAACATGAGAATTGAAAGTTCCAGGCCAGCCTCAGCAACTTATGAGACCCTGTCTCAAAAGAACAAATGTAAAAGGGCTGGGGATATAACTCAGTGGTAAAGTGCTCCTGGGTTCAATCTCTAGTACCCCCCCCCAAATCAAACAAACAAACAAACAAACAAACAAATAAATAAAATTTAAAGAAGGTACTGGGGGTATAGCTCAGTGACAGAGCACCCCTGGGTTCAGTTACCAGTACCAAAAATGAATACATAAATAGGTAAATAATCCTTATTTAAGATAGTTTTAATGTCATGAAAATATTCCTCTATATTATATTTCTCTATATTGTCTTCCACAATTTCATTGGTTTTTCTCTCCTATTTACCAATCCCAATCTATTGTGACTAAGTTTTACATATGGCATGAGGTAGGGATCCAGTTTGTAAGTTTTTCACAGGAATGGCTGCCTGGTGTTGAAGACTGCCCAATATTCTGCAGAATTTTAAATCACAATGATATTCATATAGACTCATTCCTGGACTTTCTTTATCTTTCATTAATAAATTGCTGTCTATCTCTACCCAAATCCCACATTGCCTTATTTATTATAACTTTATAATACAGTGTGGTATCCAAGACATCAGTTCTTTCTACGTGGTTTTTCTTCAAAAGACTCTTGGCTATTTTTAAGGTTTTATATTTTTATATAAATGATAGAATCAGCTTATAAGACTTCAAAAAATTGTTGGAATTTTTATTGTGATTACATTCAATGTATAGATGCATTTAGATGCATTTGCAGAGAATTTGCATCCAATCCATGAGTCTTATAGTCCATCAACACAGTAGCTTTTCATTTATAGTTCTTGTGGATTTCCAAGTTTTTATTCCCCCTTCCATTTCCTTTTTAACTTGCAAAAAATTTGTTGTAGTCTCTTAAATGTTAAAGCCTCTTCTACTTTTTGCCCTTGTGTCTTTATGTAATTTCCATCTTAGGTAGTGGCATAATTACCCATACTGCCAGAAATCAATGTCATTCTAAATTC
Organism: Geosciurus inauris; assembly: GCA_004024805.1. Taxonomy (NCBI): domain Eukaryota; kingdom Metazoa; phylum Chordata; class Mammalia; order Rodentia; family Sciuridae; genus Geosciurus; species Geosciurus inauris. The sequence continues at coordinate 26,821 of PVHX01014884.1, forward strand.
ATCTTCTCTAATCTTTCCAATCATATCCAATTGTTCAGCAAGTCTAATTAATTGTTATATTATAAATATCTTCAGGTTACATATTCACCAATACTATTTTAGATCTGGACCTATTATCTCTTACTTGGATCTTTTTATAAAAAATATTTATTTTTTGGTTGTAGGTGGACAGAATATCTTTATTTTATTTTTATGTGGTGCTGAGGATCGAACCCAGTGCCTCATGCATGCTAGGCGAGCACGCTACCACTGCGCCACAACCCCAGTCCCTCTTACTTGGATCTTTATGGAAACCTCTGAGAGGGTGTCTTGCCTCTAGTTCTGGTCCCCCACAATCCCTTTTTTGCATATGACTGGAAGACTATTCTTGCTGGTAGAGAAAGTATGCCCTTTCCTGTAATGGCAGAATATCCCATCATTAGTATCCCTCCCAGAATTATCTATACACAATTGATTCTATCCTTCTCTATACAGCTACAGCATATTGTATATACAGATAATGTGTCAAAGACCACTGTTATGTATTTATTAAATTATTTTGCAGTTAACTCCAACTAGATCATAAGTTTCCTTAAATCAGGTACTAATCATAACCGATTTAGATTATTATCCCCAGGCTCTAACACAGCACCTACTAAAGGTAAATGTTTTTTTACATAATGAATTAGTCATGAATCAATATATGTGTGTACTTTTTATATACATTTGTATGTTTCCAGGCTTACCTGGTGCATATATGGATGTTTCCATCTTTGTGTATGTGAGTATAGTACATTATATTGCTACAAATTGGGAGGAGTTCACCTTGTGAAATTTTTTATAAAAATAATTTGAATGGATTTGATTAGTCACTGGATTAAGTAATCCATCTTGGGAGATACTTTTAAATATGCTGCAGATAAACTTCAATGCTCCTCAAATATTATCAAAGATCCATAATTTCTCCCAAATAGTCAAGAAGCAAAAGTATGAATAATGCACATAGTCCATAATCTTATTAGTTTTAATAAATTCAAAGTATTATTACCAAAGCAAAAGATCAGAGTAGGCTTGTAACCTATTCACCTTTATTTACCATGTCTGGAACTCTTCATTTCTTTGTATAGATTCAGATTTCCCTCTAGTATTATATCCCCGCTAGGAAACTTTCTTTAATATATCTTGTATTTCATGCTTGCTAAATGAATTCTCTCATATTTTCTGTGTCTGAAATAAGTTTTATTTACCTTAATTGTTGAGAGATATTTTAAGATATGAATTTTTGAGTTGACAATTTTTTTCTCTTTCAAATTTTTAAACATATTGCTCCATTGCCTTTTGCTTGCATTGCTTCCATGAGAAGTCTGTTGTCATTCTTTTCTTTGTTCCTCTGTATTTAATTTTTTATTATCTTTTGGTTTAGTTTTTAAAATTCTTTTGTTTTTTTCTCCTCTGGTTGACTTGAAGATTTTTCTTGTGATCTCTGGTTTTCAGCAATTTCATTATGATGTGTTTAGTTTCTGCTCCCCTCTACCCCACACTGCTTAGGTTTCCCTGAGCTTCTTGAACTTGTAACTTTTTCTCATCAATTTTAGAAACTCTTAGCTATTAGCTCTTCAAAATTCTGTCCTCTCCTTCTACTTCTTTACTTATATATGTTGTAGGCTCTTAAAAAAAAAACCCCAGAGACTGAAACCAGCACACTTAACCTCTGAACCATATCCCTAGCCCTTTTTAATACTTTATTTAGAAACAGGACCTTGCTAAATTGCTTAGGGCCTCACTAAATTGCTGAGACTGGCTTTGAACTCACAATCTTCCTGCCTTAGCCTCTTGAGCTGGGATTACAGATGTGTACCACCATGTCTGGCCATCATAGACTTTTTGATATTGTCCTACAGGTCTTGTATGCTCTATTCTATTTCCCTCATTATTTTTCCTTTGTATTTAAAAAAAAATAGTGTCAATTCTGATAAGATTGTTAAAGGAATCCTTTATTCATGATAGTTTGATTTTTAAAAACTTCTATCTTTCCCAATTGACTTCTTTTATGGTCTTCATCTGTCTCCTAACATTCTGCAATTATTCATGGTTTTTTTGGTACTGGAGATTGAACTCAGGGGCACTCGACCACTGAGCCACATTCCCAGCCCTATTTTGTATTTTATGTAGAGAGAGGGTCTCATTGAGTTGCTTAGCATGTCACTGTTGCTGAGGCTGGCTTTGAACTCATGATTCTCCTGTCTTAGCCTTCCAAAGTGCTGGGATTACAGGCGAGTGTCACTGTGCCCAGCTTCCACTAGATTCCTTAATACAGCACTCACAGTTATTCCAAAGTCAACTGCCTGATAATTCTAATATTTCAGTCACCCTGGATGTAATTCTGTTGTTTTGTCTTTTGACAATGGATTGTCCTTTTTCTTGCTTTATTTGAGGGGTGAGTACCAAGAATTGAATTCGGGAGGACACAACCATGAGCCACATCCCCAGCTCTATTTTGTATTTTTTTTTTTTTTTTACTGAATGCTGATCATTGTGGTGAAAAACAGTATTTGCTCCTAGAAATGGACACACCTTTTCTCTGGGAAGCCACTACAGAAGGTTTATTCTATTCAGTATTAAACTCAGTTTGGGTTTTGTTGTTGCAACAGTTACCTTTAGTGCACCAAAGAATTTAAATGACTCCCACAGTCAGTAGCTATTATCTTACCCTTATTGTGGTCCTGGAGCAAAGGAGGATTCTTATCAGTATTTACTGCTCCAGGCTTTTCTCCATGCTCTTACTTATACCCCAGCAGTAGGCTGCTATGGCTTGTTACTCAGTGAAAGGCTCTTGATAGATACAAAGAGGGGGTTTTGGTTATCTTAGTCCAAACTCAGTCTTAGGCAGGCTCAGTATACCTAGACCTTGTGGGTGGGAATTTCTTGGTGTTCCTTCCCTTCCCACCCCCCATGCCACCCCCCAAAGATAATTTGTCTAGTAACTGTGTGGATTCCTGGGCAAGTTTCCTCACTGTCCATGAGAACAGACACGTAGCCTGCATATCTGAGCCTGACTAGATTTTCTGCTCTTTTCTGGGGGCAGATGGTTTCTGTTTTCCCTCTTCTCTCAGGGCAAGATTAATTTTGCCTAGGATTGGGGTAGGAAAGGCTTAGAATCTAAGGAGAAGAAACTCCAAACAGAGATTCACTTTTGTGTTCTGTACTCACCAGGGCAAAAATACCCTAATGCATCTGGGCATAGTGGTCTGCCTGTAATCCCAGCCACCCAGGAGGATCACAAGTTCTAGGCCAGCCCACGGAAACTTAGCAAGACCATGCTCAAAAAAGAGGTGGAGGATATAGCTCAGTGGTAGAGCCCCTCTGGTTTCAGTTCCCAGTACTGGGAGAAAAAAAAAAAGGAAATAAGGAAATGCTCCTGGGCATTTGGATAGTGTCTTACCACAGGGAGATGGTTGTTATAGCAAAAAAATTATTTCTTTAGACAACTTCACCTCCTTTTATTCTGACCTTCAGTGCTTGTCAAATAATTTCCTGAACTGAAAGTTATTTCTCACTTAACTTCCTTCCATGAAGAATCTCTGTTGTAATATTGGCAATTGATATTGAAAAATAACCATTGAGCCAGGTGTGATGGCACACATCTATAATCCCACCGACCTAGAAGGATAACGCAGGAGGATCACAAGTTCAAAACCAGTCTAGCAACTTAGTGAAGCCCTAAGCAATTTAGTAAGACCCTGTCCTAAAATAATAAAAAAGGGCTAGGGATGTGGCTCAGTGATTAAGTACCCCTAAGTTCAATCCCTGGAGAGAGAGAGAGAGGAGAGAGAGAGAGAGAGAGAGAGAGAGAAAGAAAGAGGGAGGGAGGGAGGGAGGGAGGGAGGGAGGAAGGAAGGGAGGGAGGGAGGAAGGAAGGAAGGAAGGAAGGAAGGAAGGAAGAAGGAAGGAAAGAAAGAAGGAAAGGAGGAAAGAAAGAAAGAAAGAAAGAGAAAGGAAGGAAGGACGGAAGAAAGGAAAGAAAGAGAGAGAGAGAGAGAGGGAGGGAGGGAGGGAGGGAGATAACCATTGAGTCTGATAATTAGGAACCATGGAAACTAATCACTCCAAAGAGATCTGTATCTGTTTCACCTGATGAGCTCAGGACTAGGCCCAGGTCCAGGCCCATGATGACCCCAGGAAGGTTCTGAAAGTCTGCAAAAATGCAGCTGACCAGCAGACACCCACCATATTGAATATAGAACCAAATTATGAGATACAGTATGCACTGTATTTTCAGTGTTACCCAATAAAGGTAATCCAACAAAGGATTGGCAACATGGTTATAATACCAGCCATCTAGAAATAACCTGAGAAAATTTTCAAAAATAGTTCAAAAATCAACAGGGTTGATCAATGGTCTCTTCCTTAGTTCAAAAATCAACAGGGTCAAGCACATTTAAAAAAAACAAACCCACATGGAATTATCTGTATATACACACAGGCACATCCAGAATTTGTACTTATATACATATCTCCAAGTGTGCCTTCAACACATTCCTATAAGACTGTGCTGGGTGCCAAGGAGATACTAGCTGGAGTAAACACAGCTTTGCTGGTCAACTCAGACTGACATCTCAGCTCAGGTCTTCTGTTGAGGAGCTGTCTTTTTCCTGAGGTTCCTCTTCCTGCCCACTTGCTCCCTCAAGTCAGGGAAAAATGCACACTACAAGCTGCAGAGCTAGCTCAAGGTCTGAAGAGCTCTATGTGGGAACTCTCAGTTAACATATGGAGCCCAAAAAGAAATAGGAAAAAAATCACAATGTTCAGCTGAATCCCAGAAGCCTACTCATTCCAATACTAAGAGATGAGTAGGAGAATAGGAAAGCAAGTGTCATGATCCCTCCCCTCCCATTTTCCCTGATTCTCTCCTCTGATCATTCCAGCCTCCTTCTCTTTCCAACTCCTAGATCTGAAGCAGTTCTAATACTTAGGTCTGGAGATCTAGCGGGTGTCTTTGACTCCTTAGTCTTGCAATATTATGATCTTTGAGCCAACTAAGGCTGTACCAAAACTGAAAGAACATTTTTTGTGAAGGATGCAATAAGGAGTTTTTGAGAAGTTCAGCCCTCTTTCCCAGGAAGACAGGCAGTTCTTTCACACAGCACAGCCTGCAGACCCAGGGCCTATGGTTGATTCCAGCTGACTAGAGCAAGAGGACAGGACCATAGGGCCAGTTGGGCCAGTGCCCTCATATGCTATCCCTGAGCACAATTTTTTATATCTCTAAATGCCAATTCAATATTTTCATTTGTTCTCTTTTTCACATTCTCCATCTCACTCCCTAATATGGATGGAACAGAATGACTTATATTTTGAGGTCTGGCTGGGCCTTTAAATATGCTGCATGTTTCTCCTCAGATTACCCCAAAAGCAACACTCAGTCTCTGCTGTTTTTCCAAGAAATCTTTTCATGTCAAATGGCTTAGTAGAACTGATTTTAGCTTTGGTGGAGCTGTAAGAAGAGACTCACATCACAGAGTAAGGTGCCTTCTCCTCTCTCTCCAGCCCTTCCTCCCCTCTGCTCTCCTGTCTGCCCATCACATATTTCTCACTTAATTAAACAATATTTTTCCCAACTCTCTGAAATTTTAGTGTTAACTGACATCCAGAGCCTAGATGAAGTGAGGAGTGGTTAAGGCTAAGGTGAGGAAGGAGTAGAGAATCTACCCCAAATCTACATTAACATATCCATCAAAATGCTCAGGAAAACAATGCCTCTTCATTAACATAATTCACTCTTTTTAGAATACAGTCATATTATAGATAGCAAAATCCTCACCCCCAAATCGTGTGGGTAACAATAGAAATAGCTTTTTCTTCTGGGCCCAAACAAAGGGACAGCCAGAAATCTGCTAGCTGAGACTCTTGTGGGCTTGTTGATCTACTGTCCTTTTTTGAGGGGGGGGGGGGCTGTCAAAGCTGATCTCCACTGGGCTGCCTGGTAGCTGGAATCATTTATACTTTTTTATTTTTTCTGCAATACTGGGGATTTAACCTAGGGGCACTCTACCATTAAGCTACATCCCCAGTCCTCTTAATAATTTATTTTGGAACAGAGTTATCATTAAATTGCCCGGGCTGGCCTTCAACTTGTGATTCTCTTGCTTCAGCCTCCCTATTTGCTAAAATTACAAGCATGTGCCACCATGTCCAGCTTCTACTCCTGTTTTTCTGACTAGGCTTTTCTGCTCCCTTATTTCTGCCCAGTAACAATGCATGTAGTCCATGTAGCCACAAGCAATACTTTTCTGATGTAGGAAACTCTCTCTCTTTTGGGCTTGCAACTTTTATAGATGTGGTCCTTCTTGTGGTGCTGAGGAGAGAACCCAGAACCCCACCTATGCTAGGTAAGCACTCTACCACTTAACTACATTTAAAGTTCAGTTGGCTCATTGTATAATTAAGATTCTTTAACATCCATCACAAAATTCTAGAAAGATGCTGTCCAGAAGAAATACAATGCAAATTTAATATGTTTTAGTAGCCACGTTTTAAAAGAAAAAAAAGATGAAATTAATTTTAATATTAATTTAAATTTAACCCAACATATTAGAAATATACCATTGATTTAGTAAAGGATCAAGGTAAAAATTTTTAATATGTTTTTGAATTTTTTGCACTGACCCTTTGAAATCTGGTGTGCATTTTACACTGACAACACATCTGAATTCAGACTAGCTGTATTTCAAATACTCCGTAACTATACTGGGTGCCATCATACTGGACAGCACAGTTTTAGAGTATCAAGGGTGTGTGTACAAACAGTCCCCTTTCTGAAATTGTGGCTATATATATACCAATTATGCATAGATGTATTCTTAGCTGAGCTTTTAAGGCCCTCTGTAATCAGTCCCACCATTTCCACCAGAACAATCTCCTCATTGGTACTCCATTCACCATGTCCATTACCACCTCTATGGTTGTCCTCTGCTGTCCTCCTAACCAATAAGCCTCTCTTTTTTCCCTTTGCTTTTTTAATTCCCAGGCTCCAATAATGTTCCTATTTCTTCTGGATTACAGCAGTTCTTTTTTTAAAAAAACATTTATTTTTAAGTTGTTGATGGAGATAATACTTTTATTCTACTTATTTATTTTTATGTGGTGCTGGGGGTTGAACCCAGTGGCTCAGATGAGCGAGATAAGTACTCTACCACTGAGCCACAACCCCAGCCCTTACAGCAATTCTTTTTTTTTTTTTTTTTTAATATTTTTTTAGTTGTAGATGGACACGATGTCTTTATTTTATTGCTTTGTATGTGGTGCTGAGGATCAAACCCAGGGCCTCACGCATGCGAGGCAAGTGTTCTACCGCTGAGCCACAATCCCAGCCCCCTTACAGCAATTCTTATTGCTCTTTTTTCAGAGCTTTCTTTAGTAAACTTTTAGAGACTGTATTGTAAAATTTAAGAGTTGCCCTGATAATATTGTCTTTATATTATTTGCTGTTTTAAAGGAGTCTCTTCTCTACACCAGAACTGGAAGCCCTTTTAGAATAATATCCATGTTACATACTATACTTTTCAACCATTCATATGATCTACCTTCACATAGAGACCATGGGGCACTAAAGCTGCTTTTTAGTGGCTTAACAAGTAGTTACAGGTAGGTAGCTATCTTTCTTTCTTTCTTTCTTTCTTTCTTTCTTTCTTTCTTTCTTTCTTTCTTTCTTTCTTTCTTTTCTTCTTCTCCTTTCCATTTTTCTGCTTGTACTGGGGATTAAGGTATTTTACCACTGAGCTACATCCTCAATCCTTTTTATTTTTGATTTTGAGACAGAGTCTCACTAAATTGCTGGGGGTCTCACTAAGTTTCTGAGGCTGGTCTTAAATTTGTGATCCTCCTGCTCCAGACTCCCAAGTTGCTGGGATTACAGGCATGCATCACCATGCCTGGCTACAAGTAGTTTTCATGACATTTCATTTATACCTTTCTCCAACTAGACTAAAAACTCCCCCCAACCTAGATTCTGGTTCATTTTTTTCCCCACATCACTTAGCACACATATCTAAGCTTTCCTAAAATTGTGAGCTCTTAACAGATTAATAAGTACTTTTGCATACCTCATCTCATTTCATTTTCAAGATAATCTTTTGAAGTGGGACTTATTGATATCATCACTTTACAAATGGTCAATGTGTGGCTCAAAGGAGTTGATTGATTTTCTTGAAGTCACATAGCAGGGAATTGCTACAGAACCCAAATGATCTAACTATAAATGAGAAGTCATCCTTTCCAAATCAGTGCTTACCATCTGCTATGGTTTGAATGTGTCCCCAAAGTTTCTGTATTGGAAAATTAATCCCCACATGTTCATGTATTTGAGAGGTAGGTTGCTTAAGAGGTGATTACATCATGAGTGGATGAATACAGTCACTGTAAGAGTGAATTAGAATCATAAGAGTAAATTCCTCATAAAAGAATGAGTTCCCTGCCCCCTCAACTCCTAAGTGTCCTTCTTTTGTGCACAACTGCAGTTACCGTCTTTGCTCTCTGCCTTCTGCCATGCTATGATGCAGCACAGCAAGTAGGCCCTTGGCACATGTTACTGTTATAGTTTGGACATGAGGTGTCCCCCCCAAATTTCTGTGTTAATGCAGGAATATTCAGGCAAAATGGTTGTAGTATGAGAGCTATAACCTAATTAGTCCACCCTAGTTTGAATATACTAACCGGTGGTAATTATAGGCAGGTGGGGCATGGCCAGAGGAGGTGGGTCGCTGCAGGCTTGCCTTGGAAGAGTTCATCTTCTCTGAGGCTCCTTCTCTTTTCTTTCGCTGTTCCCCTGGCCTCCATGAGGTAAGCAGTCTTCCTCTACCACACCCTTCCACCATGATGTTCTGCCTCACTTTGGGCCCAGAGCAAAGGAGTCTGCCAATCATGGACTGAACCTCTGAAACCTGAAATCATGAGACAAAACAAACATTTCCTCCTCTAAGTTATTCTTGTCAGATATTTTAGTCACAACAACAAAAAACTAATGCATGGGCCCTACAAACTTAAACGTTCCAGCCTCTAGAATTTTAAGAAATAAATCTCTGTTCTCTATATATTACCTATTCTCAGATATTCTGTTATAGCAGCACAAAATGGACTAAGCATTAGACTAAGGTTTACTACCTCTGCTGTACCCACCTTACCTCCTCTAAATCAGAGTGGATCTAGAGCTTCTGTTTTGGTTGGGTTTTGTAATTAATGTTCCTCAGGAGCTTCTTGGGCATCCATCTCTGCCATGTCCAAGAAAAAATATTTGGAAACTACTTCTCAGATGATGCCATAAACAGAGAAGCTCCCTTTTCTGCCCATGTGAGGCGGATTTCCAGGCGAAGTCATTCATGTCAGGGGTCTCCTCATCTTTTTCTTTTCCCTAGTTGTTCCTTATTCTGCCTTAACCCTGCTGGGAAAGAGAAAGAATTACAAAAATTTTTAAATATCCATGAATGAACTTCAGTAATTGTTGTACCTAAATGTAAAAATTCTCATTGTTATTACTCCAAAAATCCAGCGGTAATAGTTCAGAATTTTGAACCACACACCCCCCTCCACCCAGAATGCCCCACACCCATTAAAAGCAGCATTATTAAAAACAGCAGCTACTGGGTGTGCTTAGAAATGACTCTTCTCAAGTAAATAACTTGGAATGTTTTTATTTTAGAATATCAAAGGCAGTCTGGACCACATTATGGTTAATTGACTACATATTTCCATGAGTAGAAATGAAGCTATATTTTAGTTATAAGGATACTAACCACAATGTCTTTAATGCTAGTTACCAGCTTTTTAAGGGCAGGAGAATGAGAAAAAAGTGAATTGTACACTAAATTTCAGCCTGCCTTAAATCTTAGCTCTAGTTCTAGAACAAGGAGAGAATAGGGAGTGTAGCCAAGTATTTTGGCCTGATTATAGTGATGTATCCATGTTGCCAGGCCCAAATGTGTGTAGATCTGTTCTGATAAAGAAACATTCTCATGCAGAATTCTCTCCATCTCCCTCTCCTTACCCTTTTCTCTCTCCCTCTCTCCCTTCTTTTTTCCCATCTCCCCCTCTTTCCTAATGGAAAGTGGTTAACACAGCCTGGCTTGCTAGAAAACAATGAATTCTGAATGCTGAGCATACTGAACTGCACAGCCATTCCAGAAGCTAAGAAGCACTTACAGTAAAGTTAATCTGACTCTTCATGATTTGTATAATTGTTTTGTGCTACATGGTAATTAGGCTTAATAAGCATTATTTATTTTACAACCTAACCGGCCATTTCTAGGCTTAGCTAGAGAAGGGAAGTCTGAGTGAGGGGTGGAGCGTTCCCAGGGGGAGGCCCCTCTCCTGCTGCTCCTTCACTGCTCATTGGATCTCAGGAGAGGGGCCACAAGTGAAGCTGCACCTAGCACCCCATGCAACCAGGCTGGTCTCCTCCCTGTTTACTTTGCTAGTGAGTAAATTGCTCAACTGGGGACTTCTGAAACTCTAGCCTGTGGGTGGCCTTGATAAATGCTCAAAAAGAAGACAGAGAAAAATCCTGATTACCAAGAACCCTTGGATAATGTATTTTTCTGGGCAGTAGGAATTTCCCAGATAATTCTTTCAGCCCCAAACTTTGAATTTTAACAATTTCAAATGGAAATCCAAATCTAATGTATCATACTCTTCCCCAGGTTGTTTTTTTTTTTTAATATTTTTTTAGTTGCAGATGGACACAATGTCTTTATTTTATTGCTTTGTATGTGGTGCTGAGGATTGAACCCAGGACCTCATGCATGTGAGGCAAGCACTCTACCACTGAGCTACAATCCCAGCCCTCTTCCCCAGGTTTTTAAACAACAGATATAATTTAAAAATTTCTATGTCAAATCCTAAAAAATGAATTATATTACATTGACTTGTAATAGAGAAATGACCTCAGAGGTTGCTGAGACATGAAAGATGATTTATTTTTATATTAAGTGACCCAGATTTATATGTATGTAAGTTCTGTCAGTGATTTTTTAAATAATTTCTCTGAAAACCTCTCTCTCCAAGTTTATCTGCCACTAGTAATTCTATTTCCCTCTTCTAAATTGCTATTTACACAGAACTTAACATTGCTAAGGTGTCTATATTGGGTATAAAGTAAAGGTAAATAGGTTCTGAGGGAGGGATAAGGGTCAGCAAATAGGACTTTTATGTATCCTATCAAATTATTTTTATTCATGCCAACTCTTTGTGTAGGGGAATTGTCAGAAAGTCGAATTCTGGAAAGGTGAGAGAACATTATTGTTCCCATGAGGATGATTTAAAAACACAGAAGGAGAGCTAGGGGTATAGCTCAATGGTAGAACTTGCATAGCACGCATGCAAAGTCTGGGTTCCATTTCCAGCACTGCAAAAAAATAAAAAATAAACATAAAAAAGTAAAGCAAAGAAAAAACCCCAAAACTATCAGAAGGATAAGGGGAGATATGATCTCCCTTCATTGAATTTATAATAAAAATAATTCACTTTTTCTGATGAAAAAAGTAATATGTATCAATTATCAAAATAGTCAAATCTTATACAATGTGGAAAAGGAAAGTCCTCCATACTTTCCTCTCCTCCATCCCAAATAACTACTTGTGAAAAGTACATCAGTGTTTTTTCTATCTGTATACTAACATGTTATTATGATTTTGGGGAGGGGTACTGGAGATTGAACTCAGGGGTACTCCACCACTAAGCCACATCCCCAGCCCTATTTTGTGTTTTATGTAGAGACAGGGTCTCACTGAGTTGCTTAGCACCTCGCCATTGCTGAGGCTGGCTTTGAACTCGCGATTCTCCTGTCTCAGCCTCCCTAAGTGCTGGGATTACAGGCTTGTGCCACTGTGCCCGGCTTTATTATGATTTTTTAAAACATAAATTTAGAATCTACCAGTGCCTTACAACTTTGTCTTTCAACTTGCTAATTTATCTTAAATATCTCATGAATTTGACCATTTTTAGTTACTTCATTACTTTTAACTACACCTTAGTGTTCCATTAAACAAGCACCATAATTTACTTAAACAGTTCTTTGCTGATGGATATTTGGATTGTATCCAGTTTTTCAACATTAATATCAACAATGGAATGAATACCTTTTAATATATATATGTTTATTCTATCCAAATTCTTATTCAAATGTACATATATTATATAGTAGGAAAAAAATATAATAATAATATATAAAATAATAATAAAAATATATAAAAATAATATATATTATTCAAATATATATATACATATATATATACATATATATATATATGGTAGAATAAATTCTTAGATGTGGAATTTGACATTTGCCTTGGTTTCCTAGCACTGCTGTAACACAGTACCACAAATTGAGTGGCTTAAAACAATGGAAATTTATTGTTCACAGTTCTGGGGCTGGAAGTCCAAAATCAAGGCATTGGCAGAGCCACGCTCTCTATGAAACCTATAGGAACACCTCTTCCTAGTTTTTGGTGGTTCACTGGTGATTTTGGCATTTTTTGCCTTGCAGCTGCATAATTCCAATCTCTGCCTTCAACATCACATAGAATTCTCCTGTGTGTCTGTCTTTGCCTGGCCATCTTCTTATAAGGACATTAGTCACATTGGACTAGGGTCCCAACCCATTCCAATGTGACTTTCATCTTTTTACATTTCATCTTTTTACATCTTTCATCTGATTACATTTGCAACAGCCTTCTTTCCAAATCAGATCGCATTCTGAAATACTGTGAGTTGGGATTTCAATGTACTTTTTTTTTTTTTTAATGGTGCTGGGAATGGAACCAAGGGCACTCTACCACTGAGCTATATCCTTAGTCCTTTTTATTTTGAGACAGGATCTTGCTAAGTTATAGAGACTGGCCTCCAACTTGTGATCCTCTTGCCTCAGTCTCCTGAGTAGCTAGGATCACAGGTCTATGCTATCAGGCCTGCTCACATATATTTTTTTTGAATGAGGAGTAGGTAGAGAGAAAAAGGGGAACACAATTTAACTCATAATGACTTTCAAAATTTTAGAAATGCTGCCAAATTTTCTTCCAAAAATATACCAATCTATAGTCTCATCAACAATTTATAAGTGTAGTGTTTCATTTTTACTTACACTGGATATTATAAATTTTTATTATTTTCTAATCTAATAGGTAAAAAAGTATAACTTGGAGCCAGCTTAGTGGCATATGCCTGAAATCGCAGCAATTTGGAAGCCTGAGGCAGGAGGATCACAATTTTGAGGCCAGCCTCTGCAACTAAGTAAGACCCTGACTCAAAATAAAATAAAAAGGGCTGGGGACATTACTTGGTAGTAGAGCACTCCTGTACTGAAAAATATATATATAATTCATTTTATTTTGCTTAATTCTTAGAGCAAATTTTCTCTTATTTTACAGATTTCTTGTGTGATTCACTCTAGTGTCCTTTGTCCATTTTTCTGTTGCATTATTTATTTTCTTCCTTATTGATTTCTGTTTTTTAATCTACTAAAGAAATCAAACTCTTTGTTTACTATATATGTTGTACTCCCCCAATTGTCCTTTACTTCTGTTTTTGCTACACGGAAGCTTATTACTTTATGTAGCTACCTTTCTTTTTTTAGAATCTATGTATTTCCATGCTTAGAAAGGCCCTGTTAACCCCAATATTATGAAAATATATACCTACATTTTCTTCTAATGCAATTATGGCTTTATTTGTACATTTAATTTATCAATCTCTTTGACATGTATTTTAGTATAAGGAGTAAGAAGACAATTCGATATTCTTATTTTTCCCCATGGTTATTCTTAACTATTTCATTTTTCATTACTACTGCAAATATACTATTTTCTTCTAGTTAATTATCTACCTGCTTATTGTTTGTATGCAAAAAATATTGATTTAAAAAATATTAAATATATGACTAGTTGCTTTCTTGAACTTTCTTATTATTACAGTTGTTTCTCCTGTGGTTCTAAATGTATTGTCATATTGCATGCAGCAACTAAATTTTTGCCTCCTCTTATAATGTTTGTATCTTTTATTGGTTCTCTTACCTAATTTTATCAGCTGGCTTTTTCAAAAAAAAGGTTAACTAACAGCAATAATGGTAGACATTCTTATTTTAGTCCTGATCTTAATGGAAACATTTTCATTGTTTTCCTGTTAATTATGATGGTGAATCATGATTTGGAATACATGTTAATTATATTATGGAAGCATTCTTATAGTCTTATTTTGACATAGTCATTAATAACTTATCACTTAAGGGCTAGGGATGTAGCTTGATGGTAGAACACTTGCCTAACATGCACAAGGTCCTGGGTTTGGTCCATAGTATCAACAAACAAACACTATGTCACTCACTTAATAGCTATGAGCAACCAACTTCCTAGATATGTGACTTGGGAGGCAAGATTCTTAACCTTGCTAGGCTTTAGCATCCTTATCTATAAAATGAAGAAGATAGATAGTATCTCCCTCACTGGAAGATGGGGAGGACTAAATGAGAAAACATATACAAAGCACATTAGAAGGTGCCCAGTACATAATATGGGCAAAATAAATATGTTCTTGCTATTGTTGTTGCTGTGAATGAATGTTCAAATTTATTACATTCCTTTTCTGTATCAATGAAGGTCATCAGGCTTTTTCCTCTGACTATTCATACAGCAAATTATACTTATAGATATTCTAAAATTTAATCACCCTCAAATGAGCCCCAGTTTGTCATAGTGTTTTTTGATTTTGGTTTTTGTTATGTTTTTGGTACCAGGGATTGAACGCAGGAGCACTTAACCACTAAGCCACATTCCCAGCACTTTTTAATTATTTTTTATTTTGAGATAGGGTGTCACTAAGTTGCTTAGGGCTTTGGTAAGTTGCTGAGGTTGGCTTTGAACTCGGGATCCTCCTGTCTCAGCCTCCTGAGCCACTGGAATTACTGCACCAGCATCATTGTGTACTTTTATAGGACTACTGGCTTCCGTTTGTTAATATTTTGATTAGGATTCTTAAATTATGTTTAAAAGAAAGATTACTCTGGTAATATGTGTAAGATTACTCTGGGAATGGGTGTGGTATGGGCTGTGCACAGGTGGTATGTTTGTGCTGTGTGTGGTGTAGGTATAGTGTGAATCTATGTGGGTGGCATATGTGTGTAAGGCATGTTTGTCTAGTGTGTGGTACATGTGTAGTGGGTATGTGGTATATTGCTATGTATTTGTGCAATTGCAATGTGTGAGGTGTACCTGTGGGGGTGGACAGTGCTTGGGTGCAGTGTATACGTGTGATCTCTATGAGGTTTTGTTGTTAAGGATGTGTGGGCTTCATAACATTAGTAGGACTTTTGCTTCATGCACTGGATGAGTTAAATAGTAACAATTATTTCTTCCTTAAAGTTTTAAAATTAGTAACTTTTCTCTTGGGTGCCCTGGCCCAGGCCTGTAATCCTAGCAGCCCAGGAGGCTGAGGCATGAGAATAGCAAGTTCAAAGCCAGCCTCAGCAACTTAGCAAGGCCCCTGTCTCTAAATAAAATGTAAAAGGGCTAAGGATGTGACTCAGTGGTTGAGCACCTCTGTGTTTGTCCCACAGTGCCAAAATAAATAAATAAGTAAATAAATAAATACAATAAAATTAGTAACTTTTTTTAATGACCTGAGCCTAGGTAGTACATGGTAGCACTATTAATTTCTTCCATGGTCTGAGTTCTAAAAATCTGAGTCAATGTTGTAAGAATTTATTCAAAAGTCATTCATTCGTTCTCATTATTAGAAAATATAGAAACAAGTGTTTTGGATACATCAGATAATACTGCAGTGTATTTAAAAGTTTTCCTCACAAATTTGAACTGAAAAAGTGAAAAAAACTGAGAAACTATTCTCTTAAAACATCGTAAGGATGGTTAAGAGGGGTCCTATGAAACTTGATCATCTTTGAGAAATAAAAATGGCGAAATATGATCGGTTTATTTCCCCAATTAGGTAAGCAGTATATACACACCCACAGAATAAAGTGATCATACACCAAATCCTTCCAAACACCATGGCCCCTGACAAGCACAGGAGCATTCTTCAGGGGTGCTGGGGCGTGCATGCGCAGACTTCCGTCTCAGAGGCCGGCTGCCTGCGGACCTTGTGGAACCAGAAGGACTTCCTGGGGCAGGAGGCTGGCGCCGGGTTGAAAAAATAGGAAAGGTTCAGAAAGATTGACAGCTCAGTAAGAAGTGCAGGCACACATCAAAACGCAGTGACGTGAGGGACATGCCTGCAGGAGTAGGAAGGACACGCAGGTTCTGGGACTAGTGAGACTTAGGTATGTGTCTGTCACAAGTTAGCTGACCTCTCGTCCTTAACCTGAGGCTTGTTCCCGCTTAGACCACATTTGCTTCCTCTCCCTTGCCCTTGAGAAGAGGCTGCTGAGTTAGTGTGCTCAGTAGGGCCCATACATATGTTGAGCTGCCACCTCAGCACCCACACTCTGCAAGAGCTGACCATTCTTCATTTTACAGATGCTGGTTCCTTGGTCAGTTTTCTCAGAAAGCAGAAATCTCTGCTGTTGGGCTCCAAATTTTCAGAAGTACCTTTCTTTGACTGGGTGGGTGCTTCCCCCATCACCACACAGAAGCTAGAAAGACGTGGGACACAGACTGGAAGACCAATCATTAACTCTCTCAAGGGGCTTTCAGAGTGGAGATGAACTTCCCACTCTTAATATTGACATTCCAGGTAATGCATTCATCCCTCCCTCCCTCTCTCCCTCCCTCTCTCCTCTGTCTCTCTTTTCTTTTCTTTCTTCTTTCTTTCTTTCCTTCCTTCTTCTTCTTTCTCCTTCCTCCCCCTTCCTTCCCCCTCCCCCCTCTCCTCCTCATTGTTCTGAGAGAATGTTTTTGACCTTGGTCCTCAGGAAAGGTTAAAATGAAATAGGTTTTGTTTGGTTGGCTTCTCATTCAATTGTAGCAGTTAGAATAGCAAGGGATGTCATACCTGAAGAAACAGGTCCCTAGACGTACTGCAGAGGATGCTTTGCACAGAGAGGGTCATGGTGGTTAATTTCATGTCAACTTGACTGGGCCATGGGAATTATAATACTGAGCTGTGGATCTTCTTGTCTAATCATTCCAGCCTCATTGGTCCTGTGCTTTCTCAGGCAGTACACTAAAGATGTTTTTGAAGGTTCTCTGATTTTCCAAAGATCACATAGGGTAGTGGATCATGTAGGGTAGTGGAAAGAGCTTTTGGAGCTGAGCGGGCCTTGGTTCAAAAATCACAGGTGTGCCACTTTCTGTGTAACTTCAAATTGATTCCTTAATCTTAACTTTCCTGAGCTGCTATTTCCCTCATCAGCAAAATGGGGCTAGTATATGGAACTTAACACAGTTACTGGGAGAACTAGAGTAATGTATAGACTGTTAGCCATGCTATAATTGGGAATGCTTAGGTGGGTTTTTCAGTTTGTTTGTTGTTGTTGTTTTGATACTGGTGACTGAACCCAGGGGTGCTTTACCACGGAGTTACATTCCCAGCCCTTTTTACTATTTTGTTTTGAGACAGAGTCTTGTTAAGGTGCTTAGGGCCTCAGTAAGTTACTGAGACTGGCCTGGAACTCATAATACTCCTGACTCAGCCTCCCAACTTGCTGAAATTACAGTTGTGGGCCTTATGTGGGTTTTATTAAAACATTAGGTTGAAGCCAGGTGTGGTGGTGCCTGCCTATAATCCCAGCTACTTGGGAGGCTGAGGCAGGAGAATTACAATTTCCAGGCCAGCCTGGGCAACTTAGCGAGACCTGGTCTCAAAATAAAAAATTTAAAAGGACTGATGATGTTGTTTAGTGTTAAGGGTGCCCCTGGGTTCAATATTCAGTACAAACAAACAATAACAACAATAAAACAACAGTATAAAATGAAATGGAAGGCTTGAAGTGAAACTTAAAAAAAAATGTTTAAGTCTATGGATCCAGTAATCTGTCTCTGCCAAAAGAAGGAAACAGGGCAAAATGAATATCATCCAAAAGCCTAATAATAAGGATTTCAGTTTTAAAATTCTTAATTTCAGCTATTAGAACCAGTCCCTTCTTTCGATGCTAGTGTAGTGTCTAAGGGCACTTGTACAACTTCTGCTTCAACCCATCAGGATAGAGTTTTAAATCAGTGGACTCAGATCTTTCCATGTCACATATCCCTTGGCATACAGAGCAATAGGTCTTCACTCTCTTGATTTCTAGAAGAGGACAATCCCTTTGACCTCAATAAGGATGACTGCACATTCTTTGATACTTCTCCAATAGAGAAGTGAACTCTATTTCTCCTACCCTGGTTTTTGAGCTGGTCCAGTAAAGTACAAGGGAACTTATACTTGTTCCAGGACTAGACTTTAAGAGAATAAGCAGATTTTTCCTTGCTCCTTGGGAGCCCTTATTCACCATATGACAAGTCTGGCTGCCATTGTAGAGAGATCACAGGGAGAGGCCATGAAACTACATGGATAGAAACAGGGTCCATCCAAGTCAGCCTTCTAGCCAGTGCTATTTCCATTAAGGTGCCAGGAACATGAGAAAAGCCATCTTGGACCTTCCAGACCAGACCAGCCGCAGCTGAATACCACTGAACAATCCCCAGGTAACACCAGATGGAACAAAAGAATCACCTGACCAAGAGCTGCTGAATGCCTGACCCCAAATAGTGAACTATAATAAAACAACTGTTGTTTCAAGCCCCTAAATCTTACAGTAGTTTATTATATAGCAGTAGATAACCAAGAAAAGAAAGCCTGCACTTGGAACCAGGCTCCTAGAAATTGATTAGTTACCTTCAACCATAACTTTCATTTTTCTCAACCATTTATTTTAAAATTTGTAACAGTAAGATTATAGAGAGGAAAAAGAATGGGGCATGGAAAAGGAGGATGGAGAAAAAAAAGAAGAGGAGATTTTGTATCTACTTGGAAATGAAAAAATAGAGTCAAAATAGCCAAATGAAGGAATGGCTCAATCCTTACTATTCTTTGGAAACCCTGTCCATTGTTCAACACTAGCCCCAACTTAGATGATAAAATAAGACAAATGGCTAATGGCCAACAGAACTTCTTTATTCTGAGTTTCTACTTGACATCAGTTTCGTTCATTCATAAGTGTTTATTAAGTGTTTATTGAGTAAGTGTTTATTGAGTAAGTGTTATCTGTGGGAGAAACTTTTTAAGTTTTTTTAATATTTTTAATATGAAATAATTTAAATATCCACTTTAGTTGAGTCTCAAAATAAAATGATATCTCTTTCTATAATCAAGTGAATAAAAATGCTGTACCTCCATTCCAAGGACAAGAAATCCATTCTTCTGTCTTGTTTCCTGCCTGTGAAACATTCAAGAAGCCTCTGGGTACCTACTAAGATCATGTCAAAGAAAATTCTTCTGTCTGCCAAAAGAAACCATTCTCTACCACCATCACTGCAGTGTGTTTTTACTATAGAGCTGATAAAAACAACTCATCAGAATCTTTTGCCAAAAGAAATGCTATAATGGTTGAGATCCCTGACAAAAAGAGTTGAGGTTAGTGTGCCCACTTTACCATCAAAGTCAGTAGTCCATTAGTGGCTGGCCTGTGCATTACAGGAATCACCATTGAATCTTTGGTAGTTGTCTCTGAGAGTACAGGGAAGATAAGAATACTACATGGCCCACAATGCCACATGACCTTTGGGTGCTTCAGACATCAGTAGAAAAATCCTTCCCTGTACCGAAAATCCTTCCCTGCCTAGGAATGTCATGGAACCTGGGTGACTAGGCATTAGAGGTTCCACAGTAGCTACAAGATGCACCATAAACCAGACCTCTTCCATGAGCAATTAGTAAGGTTCCAGGAGAGAAGTTTCTATATTCCAGATCCAAGTCAGCCTCACTTTCTGTCACACTGTTAGCCACTTTTCATTTCCCCTGGCCTCAACATAGTCAAAAATGGTTTAACAATATTTTTCCGTTGTCTTCAGTATAATAACATAGTCTGCCTCCCTTGCACAGGGCATGCAAACACCCCAAATTAGGTAACAACAGAGATAATAATACATTGAATCACAGAATTTTAGAACCAGAACAGACTCCAAGGGTCATGTAGTCCAATCTCATTATGCTGACAAGGAAACCAACTTACCCAGCCTGTGCAAAACCACACACAGCATTTGATAGTGGAGTCCAAGTCCTCAACCCAAACCCCTTCTTCCAGAGTTTCATGTAACTGCCTCTCTTGGCCTTAAAACTAAACTGAAAGATACTTAAATAATTTGAGGGCTTTATTTTTTTTCTTTGCCTAAGAAAAACAGAAACATTCCTCATTAAGACAAGGCAGGGTCTGACAGAGCTTGGCAGCTGGAAGTATCTTTCTAAATCTGGAAACACCACATCTCTCTTGAAAGTGGGAGCAACGATTTGTGTCTCTTAAATGTGAAGACATGTATTTCTTTGTGTGGAAAAAAATAACTACAGTGAAATTTCTGAAGATAAATATTGGGCAAGGCAGTCAGCAAAGGAAGAGATACTGAGTTTGTCAGAAGAGTTAATTTCTTCATGTGCCAAAAGGAGAAAAAACAAAACAGGTAAATTATTTTCCATTTGGAAAAATGTTTGCCAAATTTCTCCAGAAAATAAATATATAAGAACTCATGAGTTAAAAAAAAACTGAATGCAGTTGAAATGGGACTAAAGAGATGGGTGGACCTTTATTCACCCTAGAACAAAAATTTCCCACCATTGTCATCCAGGATCATTGATGGGCTGAAGTCTTATTCCTGAGATCACTGGTTTTGGGGAGAAGTCCATTTAAAACACACACTTTAGGGCCTGGGTCCACCCCAGTTCCACTCCAGAGTTCCTGTGGACCAGCAGGAGCTGCAAAGGGCCCAGATTCGTCCTCAGGAAACTCCGTGGGTGTCCAGCCAACGGGAGACCAGGGACTGCTACCCGGTAGCCACTGGGGAGCCCAAATTCAGGGTAAGAGTCGCTCCAGAGACCTCAGCAGAGGCAACTCTGTCCAAGGGCAGCCTGGGCCCACCTCAGTTCTGCTCCAGAGTTCCTGTGGACCAGAGGGCACAGATCCACCATCAGGAAACTCCACACATGTCCAGCCAATGGGAGACCAGGGGCTGCCAGCCGCTAGCCACAGGAAGGCATACCCAGGGTAAGAGTGGCCTGCAGAGATCCCACCCTGAAGAGGCCCCACGCAAGTGCGCTCTGGGCCTGCCTCAGTTCCGCTCCAGAGTTCCTGTGGTCAGGCAAGACAGGAGGCCCAAAACCACCCTTAGGGAATGCCAGGGGTGCCCAGTTGAAGGCAGACCAGAGCCTGCTAGCCTCCAGCCCCAGGGGAGCTCACACTCACTCTAAGGGTTGCACACAGACTCTCCTGCTTGTGACCCTGCCTAAGTAAGACCTGGGCCTGCCTCTAGTTCCACTCCAGAGTTCCTGTTCACCAGCAGGAGTGCAAGAGAGGGCCAAAACAGCTCTCAGGGGCTGCCTCAGGAGCCCAGCCAAGGCCACTCCCACTGCCCTCTAGATGTACATCCACTACCTCCGCCACCAACTTTAGTGGCAGTAGTGCCCATCTGGAGACACTAGGGGAACAGAAGTAGCTCCAAGGTGAGACACAGATAATCTGGAGTGTCAATATAAGATTATAGGATAGCAGCCGCAATACCTCAGATTGGTATTTCAAGAAAGGAAGATACACAATCAACATGAAAAAACAAGGGAAGAAAGTACCCCAAATAAACCTGGATACCACTGTAACAGAATCCATTGACAGCACAGTTGTTGAAATGTCAGAGAAAGAATTCAGAATGTACATAATTAAAATGATCAGTGAACTAAAGAATGACATAAGTGAACAATTACAGGCAAAAATTGATCA